>JAQFZH010000784.1:0-27441 GCA_034695485.1 Entomobrya nivalis
ATTCCATCCAAATTGTACAAATAAAGCGTTAGCAGGCTGAAAGTCGGATCATGAAGGTAATTTGGGAAGCTGTATTTGAAGTTGAGGTCATATTTGAGTTTTGACCTTAGCTATATTTGACCTTTGACCTATGAAACCCCAAATCGTACAAATAAAGCCTTAGCAAGCAGAAACCCAGATTATGGGGGTAATTTGGGAAGTAGAATTTGAATTTCAGGTCTTATTTGAGTTTTGACCTTTCTTTTCCCAGAAAGGGTACTAAAATTGTACAAATGAAGTGTTAACAGGCTGAAACACAGAATATGTTGTCAATAAGAATTTGAATATGAGGTCAGAAGTGTTTCTACTTTTCCTACCGCCGGGTAGGATAGAAAAAGTGGTTCGGGATTAGGAAAAGGCCGGAGTTAGAAATTCGGTTTATTTAGGAAAAGGTGTAGAATTTCTGATTGTCCTAATCAGGTTTTAAGTTGCCATAATCATGTCGTAAGTTGTCCCAATCTAGGATCTGTACATTTTAATGTACAGTGGGCTCAGCTAGTACTAAATATGTCACGCGGTTGATGGGACTGGATTAGTTTTGGACTACTAATGTCTAATTTGTTCTAAATGTTTGTATGTTTTCAAACCAAATAAATATTTATGTAATTCTTAAAATTTCCTAACTTGATTGATCTTGATTTATCACACGAGAGCAGAATTTGTATGAATAAACCTAAACATGCTGTTGGATTAGATATGACCGAGGTATCAAAAAATAACCTGGAAAATATACATTATTAACTTTGGCATTAAAAGTAGTGCAGGATAGGGTAGTAAGTTCAAATAAAATTCACACACAAGAATACGTAATTTTATATCCCCGTTGCGTTTTATTTTATGCGTTGAACGATGACCTTGTGTATATCGATGTCAATTCATTTCCCTTTATTGCATGCGTTTTAAAACTTATGTTGCCGACATCAAAGAAAATGAAAACTTTTCTTTAAGTTGCGTAAAAGCCTGGCGTAATGATCATTAGCCTTTGTCAACGTCTCTACTCAGGATTGAATAAAACTGTTTAAATTCCAACTAACCATCAACTAAATACATACAAATAATACATATTATGTTAAGTCATCTTTATGGACATTTTATACAGTTCACACACGTGTAAGCTTTCTTGTGTAAACTATTAAGGAATGATTTGATTACCCATCTATGAGTTTTAATTTTTCGACTTAAAATTACACACAGTGCAAGCAATGACTGACATCTGCTCCTGTAATTTCCACGAAGGAGTTTTATCTAATGTACTTTTCTGTTTTCAACGTAATGCTAGTTATCCTCCTACATATAATATGTGGGTCATACATGCATAAGCCCGCTTTCAAAGGTTTAAGACCTTCCAGATCCAGAAGCATCTCAATACTTGGAAATGTTCGTCTCAAGTCTGACAAAATTACTGTAGTCCACTCCACTCAGACTCTACGCAATGAGAAATTGTATGGAATGGATACGATGTGAGAGCGAAATCATGAAGATAACGGGGAAAACTTGTTTGTAAACAAGAGGTTTGTATTGCATCGATATGTAACATGTTATCTCGTATGTTTTCATTTTTTCTTCCTTTTATCAAAGATTCTGGGTATTCTCTGTAATTATAACTTGCTTCTTTTGCATACTACAGGTAAATGTGTATTATGATTCATGACATTGCATAAGAAATTCTAGAGGTTTGTATGAACCAGAAAATGTAAATTGCGTATTGCGTCCCCTTTACTTTTTCTTTGTACGCGGCTCGGGCTCCGAGATCTAGTAAGCAAACCCATACTTTTTCCCTGGAAAAAATGTTTACGTTTTTTCTTCATATTTTTGTTCAACTTCCCCCTAGCATTTTACCCAACCGGCGACAAAAAAGAAAGAGAAGTAACGTGTAATTAGTAGTACCAATGCGTAAAAAGGTGTAAATTCTACATTAACAGGAAATCACAAGACTCCTCGAGATTTTCTGCTGCTACAAATGTTCGTCTTTGAGTTGTATGCTGCTGCCAGCCAAGTCAGTAAAAATGAACACCCCCTCTTTAAAAGCTATTTATCTATTGTATTACTACTGGATTGCGCGTTTAGTAAAGTAATATGTAGCTCACGGATCAGATCCCCAGAATATGTATGGCCCACTTGTTGAGTTCGAGGAAATGTGAGTGCCAAAGAATTTATTTTCTTACACTAGCTCTTCCCTGTCTCCGTTTTTTATGTACATGTTAACAATACAGGAAAAAGGCAAATAACAGTGGCGGTGGTGGTAGTAGTATACTCTATATCTTTTTTTACATGAACTTAGGCTTAAACATACTTACTTAAAGATATATGTATTTATAAATTGTGCTAAGATTTACCAATGTGCAATGGCCAATGACTAACAGTTAAGAGTTGAGATTTGAGATAAAGGTACCTTTTGCACACTAATGTTTTTAAGAGGAAAAAATCGGACGAGACTTCACAGCATACCTATTGATGTGCATACCATATTTATCCAAACGGATCAGCTTAAATCGTGTCATTCTTGCCTGTTGCGTTTTTTATTGATTTCATCTATATAAAATACATACATGTGTACATTTTTTTACGCATAAGTGCAAATAGATGGAAATGAATTCCCTTGAACCACTTTGGCACTCAGAATTCATGACCGCCCCGTACCCATTATGTGTAGAGTCTGTATGTACTTTACAAAATGTTTTTGAAATATGTTAGTTAATGGTATGTATTTTCCAATATTCCTGCAAAAAAAGGTTCCATGTATTTTTTATGAATGTCAAGATATTTCAGTATTATGCATGTAACAAAATCTAAAATAACATTTACTTATGGCGGTGAAAAGTTTATTTAATACTACTGATTGTATTACCTTCTTGTTTGTATTAGTCGATACTGCCTTGCCCAGTGTGATATGCCAGAAGTTGTGAATGAATGTTTTATGAAGGTGTAAAATGAGGACCGCCGTTTGATAATAATAATCTTGTTTTATAGAACAATACGAGGAAAAGTTAGTGACCTTTTCATAATCTGTAAAGAACGAAAAAGGATGACAGAATGGATGGAGTGCATGACTTTTCTTGGAAATAAAAAAGGACTCACAAATGCAAGGCTCCAATAGAAGGGACCGACAGCTAAATTTCAAATGTGTAAAGAATATTGAGAGAAAAAGAGCTTAAAGTCAGTTTTTGTCAGACACTAACAAACAGTGTGCCTAAATTAATCAGACGTTCAGGTAAGTCACGATATTATATGCTGGGGTCAACGGCTTTAGTCCAAGTCCAAATTATTGTAGCCTTAGCCCTTCTTGGTTAAAAACGTTTTGACTATTATTGTATACAAGTAGGTAAATGAACTTTCATGCAGTTCCTTTCCTATTACGAAGAAATAGTATCAAGTCGAAACATGCTTTGTTGGATTAAATTCAAATCAGTATATCATTATTTAGCGGACAGCAGACAGCATATTACACGAATGCTAGCACAAGAAATTATGTAGAAAAATTACTTGCATGTGGCCAATTTAACGATACTTTTGTACTTTACACTCATTATTTACATAAACCAAACCAATAACATTTTAAGGTGAAAGACACCAGATAAGACACAAGTGGGATACTTGGAAATCCACTCCAACGTTACTCATTCCATTGATACGATAAGCTGCGGGGTTGATAGTGCAAAAGTATAAATCACATGCTTTCAGGAAGGCTAGAGTAAATGACATATTCTCTTTTATTTACACCGTTATGGAAGGCTATCCTACATATTGAATCTGTAAATAATAAAAAATAGGCTGATAGATAAGATAAAGCATCTTATCCTTATCATTCTACCGATTTGCGGATAAAAAGAATGGAAGACGGAAAATGGGTTCCCCGAATTTAGATGACAAAAAACATGTCTGAATTGCATCCTGGTTGACTTGATATGATATACTGTATAGAATAGATTTTCGCTTCGTTTGAAAGACTTCATCATAGTTTTGATTGCAAGAAAAGTGTTCTACCACCATTTAAGCAAACTTGTAAATTTCTCGCAAAATTTTATTTCAAATAAATTGTTGGGATCTTCAGCATTATTTGAACAATTTTCATCAGCTTCCAGGATAAAAGCACTTCAAACTCAAGCAGTGTGCAGATCCCCTACTATTCGAGTTCTCAGGAAGGCCAAAGATATCATTCGTATCCGTTGATTTCCCAACAAAAACAACTTACGTGGAAATGTGTTTTTTGTGAGAGCTACTTAAACTTTTTGCAAGGATTTCCAAAAAAATGGGCTACATAAATATATGTACATGTGAATGTGAACGACATTTTACATACATCAAAAGACAATTGTGTGCTGTGTGAGGGCTTTTGTAATGCATATTTGCAAAAGTCACATTTCCAGGTAGAGGGGTGATTGTATACCTATGAAATTACAGATAAGGAATACTTGATGCGTGTATAAAACATTATACACATACATATCACGCACAATCATTGTACATTTCAACCTAAGTACGTATAAATATACTGTACAAATCAACTACGGTAGATGAACTGGAAGAAAAGTTGTCGATCTGTTTCCCTTTCACATGGTTAGCCCACATGCAAGTAAACAGAATTCCAGGGAAGTAAAAATGTTAGGACCGGACATATTATTTTATTTACAGACAACAAAGTTCGGTTTCAATGGAACCTCAATTACGTGTAATCATGCTTGTAGAAAGAAACCAACATTCAGAACTGAAATCGGATTGTGGGACAACTCTGAGGAAATGCTGTTCCAGCTAAAACATATGCGACTTGAATCCTATCAAATGATGACATTGTGCAAACACTTATATTTACTTGGAATCAGTTTTACAATGCAATGTTTCAAACAGAAAGTTTAGCCAGTTGGTCCAAAACTTAGCTCAGAATGCTTTTTATTGTTTTCCAGTTAAAACAAGCCAAAGTTGAAAATTTTGGCGAAAGGTTATGTGCTTTGCAAGAAGACATTGTTCACTAGTAAGCTGTTGGTACAAAGCCTTCGTGATAATTGTTATGATATGATACAAATAATAACATGCATTTTGAATCGAAATCCGGAATACGAAGAATCATGTAACCAAAGGGGTTTGACGTTTACGATGAAAATGTAGCCATCCGAATAAAAACCAAAATTCTCCTTTAGAGTCTAAAGTTTAGACTTTTCGCGTCAGTGGCATGAAAATTCCCTTTTATAAGTAAGTATTGCATATATATATTGAAGCCCTTCTTCTGCGAAAAGCCAAAAGTTCATTTTTGCTTTCCTGTAAAGCTATTAAGCGAGCGTGGTTACTCGTTCCCTTAAAAAACGCACAATGAAAAGGTTAAAAACTGACTCATGTTTGTAGTCTGCCTGCACAGAAGTTTGATGTATACCAACCACATCTGAAAAATACATATAAAATGATCCATGGTAGAATTCATCCGTTTTAAGCCTAAAAATTGTAATGAGTGACATATGGTGCAAGGCAAAAGGCAAGTGATAATTTCATTTGCTTTCACCTCAACTTAAATTTAATTCTTTTAGGTTGTCTTCTGTTTTCGGTAAAGTACTTTTTGCTATGTCTGGTTTTCAAAACAAGGCTGAAGCCAGGGGTTATTATGATTATAAGCAAAACAGAACAAGAGTGGTTATTTTTTTACATTTTGTCCATACAACATGAATTTTTTCGTAATGACGCAGTAAAATCGTGGAACAAAAATCTTCCCTTCTAAATCTGACTGAACAAAAGTGTTGAAAAGCACATCTTTTTTATGCATGCATTGTTGATGTATTGTATGACACATTTGTTTCATTCCGATCTCTGATCGAAAGTACGTTTTGATGAGTGCGCAAAAATAAGTCAGGTATCGAGAGGGGGAAAGCTTTCAAGCATATTTTTCGGTGAGCAAGCATTTGGTATTGCGTATGATGTGGTGGTGGGATGATGAGATGGTAGGAGGGAGTGGGAGAGAGAGAGAGGGTTTACTCGGTTCCGTTGAACTGACGTATTTTGACTGTTTGTTATTGTGACTGTGAGTCATATTTTGTCTTTCGCTTTTATTACTGTTCATGGTCAGGACAATACTATGTAGTATTGCTACTCTTACTAGTACTTCGTGTTTTTAACTTAGTTCGGAAGTTACATCTGTACATTATGCATACATGTGTAAGTGCTTTTAAGAATTATAATGTACAATGTGTTATATTACCAAGTACGGGATATACTAAGTATATTTTACTAATGCTAAGGATCATGATTTATAATTTTCTATGCTTAAATGTGTGCTATTAGATATAATCCAGATACATGCATGGTAGCATTGTTCATTTGTACATAAACATGGAAAATTACAGGAAATTGGAACAAAGACTATTTTCATAAACAAATTATTTATTTCGTTTTGGAAGTAATTTGCACCCACGCTTGCGCTGCTGCTACTATTTATTTTTCAAGCCATCATGAACAATATAGCCATAGCACACAATCAGTTCTTTCTTTCTTTCAGTACATCATGGGGCAAAACAATGTTGTACGTCTGACTAGCTGACACAATAAAAGTGAAGTCAATTAGAAGTTTCATCGAAAATCTGGTTTTGTAGCGTAACGTATTCACTCTTGATTTACTTCCTTGGAAGATAGAACTCTATTATACTGTGAGGTTATGCCATGATGAAGATCATGTACAAAATATGGTACATGATTTATGCGATGTGTTTTGGAATAATTCGTGTGCTACATGTATTTTTCGTGGTTTTCTCTTCATTCCCAATTAAAGTTTCCCAGAAAGTGAAATTGGGTCGCAATTAATTACTTTCTTGTTATATTTTCGCTTTTTCGCAATGGGACTTTTGATACGTGTAGCTAGCTAATAAACCGGCACTGCTGCTTTTGCGTTTAATTAGATTATGAGACGATGAACAAATTAGCAAATAATAAGTAATTACATGAATTCATCTTTGGTATGAGCACTTGCAGAGCAGGATAAAATGTTAATTATAACCGTGAAATTTTTGAACAGATTTTTTACTCAGTAAATAAATAAAATGGATGCCGATAAAATGAACAGATCATAATGGATTTACTTAATTCGTTCTTTTGTTTTCCCGAAGTGTCAAAATTGTATTCCTTCTTCATATAAGGGGCGACATTATTACTTGATTTTGTAACCTGAAAAATAAATTGATTTTTACTTATACTACTTGTTATTTATGCTTGTATTTACTTTGTAAAATCTGTACATTTCGTCGTACTTTACTGGAGTGACATGATGAGTAAACACTTGATGGCTCAACGTTCATCATGAAAAAGGTTATTGTACACGTATCTACTTGGAAAATTCTTAAAACCATGATAAATCGACCATAATTTAAAATTGACTAAAATTCACATCGTAAGATCAAAATGAAAATTAAGCTTAGTGTACGTCACATCACTTGATAAATTAGCCTTTTCCAAGAAATAACTTCTTAATTCTTGGAACTAGGAGGCTATTACCCCAAAATTATGCATGTGTATTAAAGATATGTGTATAATTTATAACGTTCTTTTCAATCAAGGAATCGCCAAATAAATGTAAAAGAATTACTATAAAGATTGGTAATCAATTATGATTTTTACATACGTAATTTTACGGAAAACCGGAATTTTTACCTTTTTAGCGTAGTTTAACTTTAATAACTTATAACTTAGTTTTGTTTTGGATGTGTATATTTACAATTAACCGGCGGCGTGTATAGCTACTACTCGATATTACACAATCTATAATATATGTAAGTCTACAAAGTTTGAATAATGTTAGACCCCCAAAAATCAGCTCTTCTGATCCTGTGTGGATACTGGATACTAATAAATAAGAAAGCCATTTTTACTTTAAAATATGGGTATTTGTTGCAATGCTTAGTTTTAAAATAAAAGTAAATGAACCGGATCTAGTCTTTGTTCAAACGAGAACACGAGTGAGTGGTTAGATTCAAATCTATAGTCTTTTGACTACTTTACCACAAGTGTCAACGCGAATCCATTGTATGATGCATGCTAACAATAAAAAACCAAACGAACATTTTAAATGTAGTACTATTATGACAATCATATCATAATCAACCTTCCTCCATTTCAAAATGTTTCGGTATATCAGGGACAATACCCCGATATACTTAGCTACGCAGGAAATTGCTCCTACACGTGTATTGAATTAAAGGTCTAAGGTTTCGTAGACATTTCCAAGCTTCTAAAGGACCACCGACTTGACTACTCACTCAGCTAAATTTGCATTTAACTTGAAGGAAGGATGGATAAAATAGTTTTACTGTTAGTGGAACGTTTTTTTCAAATGGATATATGTGATAGTTTTCCATCAAACACAGTTCATATTATACTGCTACTTATATAACGTATGTTGCAACAAGAAGAGAAAACGAAACCTTGACACGCTATGTCGCATGTTCATGTCGACTCGCTCCATTCCAGTTTCATACTAGATTCTTTGTAAAGGATTTCTTGGAAATTCCATGAATATGCATAATGTAGTGTGTCCTAATCCTTGCAAAAAAATGATGGTGCACAAACACTAACTGACTATATTATAACTTTCTCATTACTACCAGGGAACTTCAATAATAGGCTGTGTGTATGACTAGTACGACTAAAATTGATATAGACTTGACATTGTAGTGCCATTGTGCTGAAGGTAAAAATCCGATTTTTGCGTCTAGGCAAAGTATTGAAAAGAGCTGTTGAATACAACTATGGCCATGTAACATTTGTAGATATGAGGTCGCCGAAAAACTATAGTTTATAGTACAATTCAAATTCGACTCCATACCTTGCATATGATTTGTAACACAGTTAATAAGATAACGAATCATGCATCAATTTTGCTATAGCTGAGTATAAAGAGATAGCTGATGATTATGATGAAATGATAACTAGCAAATCATTCGACAGATTTCTCTTAGATTTCAATTTAAACCAGGGGCTTTAAATACGAGAGAATCTTCCGGGTATTGTAAACGACTTTTAGTGTGTATGCTGCTATAATATAAGACGAAACTTTAATTAAATTTATGCTCCTCGTTTATTCCAATTTTGGCTTATATTAATACTTACATACACATTGAATAAATACGTATTTTTTAGATTATAGTTACATCAATAATTTACATTAGCAATCAGCAATTCAGGAATAATATACATAACTAACTAATAGATTGATTCTGGCCAATTTAATTAAGACATGATGATCATGCCCAATATGCATGGTCTATGGAAAAGTCATAGTCATACATACTGTGTGTGTAGTAACTGTGCCAAAGTGCCCCATAGGTAAAATAAGTATATATTTTGCTCCTTCAGAATTTCACAATTCATTTGACATTTCCCCATGATCTCTTATCATTGCAAAAGCTATAATTTGGATCCTTGCACGAAAGTATATTACACAGAGAGTTAACAATGTAGAATTTTGCCTGCTTTGTGTAATTAAATTGTACCTACGTCCTAAATCAATATAATGAGGTTAGGTATATAAGGTGATTATGAAATGAAATTTTCGTTTAAGAGAGTTGAAAACACCATTACAACACCTCCCTTTTTTACAAGCAGATGTGTGGCCAGTAATTGATCAAGTCTGTATTCTTTCTGTATATTTACAAGTAAATGAAAACATCGAATAGACCTGTGAATTGAGAGGAACATATGAGAGGTTTCAAAGCAAACTGCTGAACTACGAAACAAAAGAGTTGGCAAATTGCTGAAAGATTCAGGTAGACAGAGTAATTACTACCTGCCAGGAAAGCGGAGCTGAGAGTGTTTGGCCTGTAATAAAGCGTCAGCAGCCCGTAAACTTTCCTGACTTCATGTAGGAAACAAGGGGAGAACAAATTCACAGAAATTTTTATTGCCTCCTGAACTACACCACCACTGCACTGATTGTGAGTAGACCGTGGTTGGTGTGGGATCAGTCATAGTGTGTCTAAACATTGTTGCTGGATTGAAACTGACATGATGTGTAGTGTGAAGTTGGTAGAAACGGGTTCCCGTCATATCTTATTCCGCTTAATCATTATTATCCCACAATAGGGTAAACTAACAGAAGAACTTCAAAACTTACTTCGTATAAATTTTGCTTGCGGTAATGATGAGCTACTCTACTGCGTACTACATTGAACATATATATTAAAACCTAGGATCATGAATCATGATTATCCTTTGATGATGATGATGATGATATTTTGGGGGAAGATAAGTTTGCTTGGCAAAAAGGTAGATGATCAGTAATCAGAATCACAAAATCTAAAAACATATATTGTACGGATACAGTCGCATGTGTTATTATATATATTGTATTATTGTTGACAGATTTACATCATGTCACACAATTTAGTATAGCTTCAATGAATGACTCATAGTTTCACTTCATGAAATTTCATAGAAATCATTATTCTGTGATTTCAAAATTATTATGCTCGGTTTACGAAATCATCTTTTAACATAAATCTCAATGCGCAACTTCCTTAGTCGTGTCATTTAGCTTCCACTAGTTTATTAGGCTGATTGTATCTGTATTATATTGGATGGGAAAAGGGAAACTTGAAACAATTATTTACTCTCAAAACCATGTGAATTAAATAACAATTTTCATGTAAACCTTTAAATTATGATGTTCCTTTGTTACTGTTTCATACATTTCTTCTGCATTAACCAGAATTAGGTACAATTGATGATAATGATAGGAACATAAAAGTACGACCAGTAAATACATGTTAACGATGTCAAATTTAAGATCTGTCTTTTGGTACTGCATTTGTAATTGGAAAGCTGATATCTTTGAACCGGGTTTACGCACAAGAGCTAAGGTTAAACAACGATAGCTGTTGATCTCAACATTTTGTAACAATTTTTGTCTCAACATGTGCGTTTCGATTTTTTCGTTACAAAGTATGTTTTGACACAACATCAGCTCGTTCCTGTAAATATTGTCAACTGTCAAAGTATTTACTTCATAGTTTACCTTCAAAGTAAAACTTACTTGGGTATCTATACATATAACATACACACATAACTAACCTTTCCCACCTTTGCTTGCTGGGATCGATTTTTCATCATATTTATTTTTGACGCACTGGCAGAGGTCACGTTGATGGTAGTGCACATGTAAAAGTCCATTATATAAACTATTTATCAGTCACATGCCTGCGCAGTGTGAGCACACTTTTCTACTGAGATTATTCAACATTTTCGAAGCATTTGGTATCTACTTGAGAGAGCCATAATCAGATTACAAATTACAATACACTCATACGTGATCCGTATGAAATACATTTTATCAAATCATACAATAATATGGTGTAGAGTTTGTTATGCTTTTTATGCTTATTACGTTTTCCATAACGGTCTAAAGAAAAGAAATCTATTAAAAAGCTATAATAAGGTCAGAAAATTATAAAAGTATAAAATTTTACATTTGATATTTCATTTGCATGTAATTTATGCTTTAAAACTTTAGCAGAACCACTTATACTTCATTAATATATCCAAAGCAAAAGCATTATAATTTTATGCTAATATTATGGTGATCCTTAAAATAATATCCGATTAAATCTTAATTACAACAATTTTTACTCGATAGCAAACAACCAGATCAGTAGAGCAAGATTTACAACTCGAAAAGAACATGAATAATATGTAATTTAACTGGAGGTTTATTTTTACACCAGTTTATCGATCGCAAATTGCAAGCTTGAATTAAGCTGGTTAATAATTGTTATATTATCATGTCTACAGGGTTAATATCATTAATTTACAGTTGGCTAGTCATTGACAATTGAAGTTTGTAAAGAGAAAGTTGGAAGCTGCTCGTCTCGCTCGTTTTTTTTCTGCATTGTTCAACTGAGGTGGAATTGGAATTCTAATTAGCTCTCAGTAAACAAATATTAAGCTTCATTCACGTAACACAAAATACTCTTTTGACTTATTGTTTTCTCTGAAACAGTTAAAACAAAGCATGCTCAAACAGAACATAATGGAGTTTGAAGTTAATCCTTTATCAGAAAATTGTACATAGGCACACATATATTATATTAACCTTAACTAATTTAACTATGTTTTAGGAGCGCATTTAATAGTAAACCACCAATATGTTTTCAGGATGAAAACATGCTAAACTAAATGTACATACGTATTACGTGCATACGAAACTTTTAATCTAACACTCCATTTATCATTTATTCTTTTGTTTGGAAGGAACTTGTAGGCAAGGGAAGTCCTGAACTCAATATCCAATTCTCAGGGGGAAAGTGATAAAGAGGATCGAGTTCTACACTTGCTTATGTATATTTCAAGTATACACACGGCGCTTGTCCCATGACTGTATGGTAGTAGCAGTCCTACAATGACCATGAGCTTATCTTACATCGTATCTCATAGGAAGTGGAAGTGAGAGCAAGAGAGGATAACTATAGTAAATTCCTGTGCTACTTTTACAAAATGATCCTGACTGACTGTACATGATCATTGAATTACAAAATAACGGAGTGCTATATTTTCTCGCGTCTCTTTCCTATTTTGACCGTGTTATAAAACAGAAAGAGAATTTAGCGTACTTCCTGGAAATAACAAATGCCTCATTTCCCTTTCGTGTGATTTATGATTAACTGGTAAAAGAACTCATGAATTCAATAACATCATTTACTTTATTCTAGTCATCTCAAGACAAGATATGACTTTTCTGTCATTCATATTAGACTAGCATCAAGTGAAAGGAAATTAGTCCATCAATGATGATAAAATTTCAATTTCAAACAAGAATCAAGCAGCCCAATCGTGAAAGCCATTTTAAAAGTATTCATGGTAGTACTATAAATCCAGGGTAGCGTAGTAATGAACGTTTATTATGCATCTATCTGGTGAAAATTGATAGACATTTCCATTATAATGTATGACTAATGTATTAGTTATCCGAAGACTTTTCTTTGTATTTAGCATTTGAAAATGTGATGCTGCGGAAAGATATAAAAACAATCATAATTGTGTTTGCTATTTTAAATAAAAATTTCATTTTAATCTAAATTCCCATGAATCATGACATGTTTTTACGTTTACTTTCTAAAAACTTGACTGTTTCGTTTTCGTTTAGTTTAATTTTTCAATCAATGCTATATTTGCTTTTCAAAATTTTCAACATTCTAAAGAAATAAAAACAACTTTCTCCCGGTTCCTATTCATCTCCCAGGTATGTATTGAAAGAACCACAAACAATGGGATGCGTGTTTTTACGACTGGCCTAAGACAAATTTTTACTAATGAATGTCAGATAAATGTCGAATGGAAATACGAAAACAAGTTTGTGTTTTCATATCGTTCCATTTATAAACTTTCAACTTTTCTACCTTTCTGTATAATAGAAACTTAATACTTGTCCAACAAAACAACACATCAAAGTGATTGTAAAAAAATATCGGAAAAATAGTTGGAAGGTTCTTTTGGAAAATCAAATTCATTTGAAAATATATTTACAACCTCATCTCTATAAGTGCACTAAATATGCTCCAAAAATACTCCTTTTTTAATCATTTTATTTCAACCAGAGAAATGGACAAACAGTATCATCAATTCTATTCATCCTGTTATTTGACTGCATGTACGCCCACACAACAATCTGCACAAAAGTGACATTCAAAATAGATTCAGGTTTACTTTCATTCAGGTAGTGTATAGATTGCAATGGGTTACACAAAGCTGAAATGATCATGTACTATGTACTCGTATATGGTCTGAATCCTATTTGAATTTAAATTAGAAATTGAGGATTAAATATTCCAGTTTTTTTCAATTTCAAAGTTCCCCAAATAACACCATGTCGTTCATATGCAAATCTCTAACTTCATAGCTGCTAGCTAGCGAAATCTGAAAGAATTCACTTCAAAAGCTTTTGCAAAGCTTATATGTGTATCTACCCAAAGATGATAATATTCCATATAGTTCCATGCATCTCCCAACTTTATATGAGCTATTCAGGGTGACTGTAGAGATGAAAAGACATTTACTTGCCTACAGGAATACATAAGTGAATATATTTCCCTGGTTTTCCTAGTGTATCCAATTCTACATTTCTACGAATATGCAGGATTTTCACAAAATTGGGTTTCTAGTCCGACGTCTATTACTGTGTGGATAACAAGCTTTCTTTCTGCAATCAAATGCATTCACAATGCAGTAACCATTTACATTATTTAACCCTTATATGTCCATTAGTATTTCTTGTATGAGGACTCCTCAATACTTTGTATGGTAATCAAAGTGGCTTGAGTTGCTATTGCATATTGGGTTTAGGACGAGGCTTTAGGCCGGAATCCAATTTGAAATAGGAACAACTCACCCAGCAAAAGCTGTGAAAAGAACGTTCGCTATGAATAGGTAAGGACGCCATAACGTCTTTTATTATGTCCGGAAATCACAGCATAACTTTGCTCTGTAAATAGTCAGATTGGATAGAGATCTATAGTTGGAGAGAGATTTTTCCACGTGTCTAGTAAAGTAACCCAACAAGGAACTTCCTTTACATGAAGACATAGAAAACCAATGTACCTATGTTTTTTCACTAGTTATATTTATGTTTTTCACACTAAATTATTTTTACCAATGGTATATTTTAAGCGTGATTTGTATCTATAAAGATTTTTCATTCCGTTTCCAATTCGATTTGTATTCAAGGATGGATGACGCAACGGATGCATTGCATGTCGACGTATATGGCTGCTTGCTTACTTCGAAGATAAACTGAAGCGCAATACATACATGATGCGGTTAATACTACTTTCTTATTTTTTGCTAACTTGTCATGTATTCTGGGTCGGAAAGCGTACGAATATGTACTTCAGTTTTCTTGGATTTGGTATAATGCTAATGTTCCATACATCATATTTTTTTCATTCTCCATACAACCTCTTAGCGCAGACAATTGAGAACGAGGAAGAGAGGAAAATGGAATGAGTGTGTATTATCGACTCAAGTTCTCGGAACTCGGGTATTATTAGATGAAGCATCCAGACTTCCAGACCAGGAGGGCAAAAGGAAATGCTAAAAAATAATAAGAATGTGGTTGAGTGAGAAAGTTGGTAGAAAATGCGGGAGTTCGAGAAGAGCTGACGACAACAGGGAAAATTGGAATAAAAGCTTAAGTAGAAAGCCACACAATTTATCTTGAAGCTATACAGCAGCAGGGTAGCTTGTAATATGAACTGGTACTGCTGTTGGTTTCTCACACTCTAACTTAAAAAGCCTATTTATTGTGGCTTTGAAACATTCTCTCATACATATACATAGACTAATATAGAGTATAAATCATGTAAGATTTTATTTTCATGAATGCTGCCGGTTACTGTTATCTCATTCCTGTGCACTGACTGTGAGAAAGCACGGAAAGCAAAGTAAGTGCTAAGAGTGGAGCTATAGAGAGCCTGGAGTAGAATTTCTACGATAAGGGAATAAATGCAGAGCGACAAAAGTGTAAATGCCTGCAGTATCGTAGTAATAATGCCGCCACTTCCGAGAAACTTTTCCATGTACATCTTTCATTTCAGGCGTAATCGAGAGAGAGAGAGAGAGAGAAAATATAAATGGAAATAAAAGATACACTAGTTGATTTCAGTTCATCTTTAGGTTTCCAACTGCTATGTCATGTCCCGTTGCTTTTTCTTTTGTCTTCAAAATATTTTACTGAGAAAACTGAAAGTATCTTAAGTGAGTATAAATAGAAGCTTATTGTAGGGAGATCGTGTACAACGGAAACGAATGTCAGAGCTACTTTCTCCAGGTTCATCTTGTAAATGATACTACTGAATGGTGTGCTGTATCGCTGACATTAAAACGGTAAAATATGTAAATTGTAAACTTAACATAATAATAAGTACTAAATATTATGTACAAAACGCTGATCTAGTGACTAAAATGTCTTATAAATAAGTATAAATATAAATATAAGTAAAAAAAGTCTTCAATGTACTTTGAAGTATTAAGTACTTTGGAACATCATACCATATCATGAGTACTAAGTTTTTGCAGCGCAGAAACTCTCAAATTTGGTAGTAATCTTATGCTGCAAATATGAAAACACAATTTTTTCCATTAAAAATAAGCATAAATGTTTATACACTTTCGTTGGTCCTTGAACTGTTTGGCATTCGAAAAAACGTTCTGATCAATATCAGTATCTAGTACAAACTGGAATTGCTACATGTTTATGTATTGCTGATATGATATCAAAGTCACGTGTAAAAGATGGAGAAATTACCAAGTTCACGTTTACGATCAAAATAAGCTTAGAAGGTTGAAATGAATGTAGGTTCTCTCAACTCAATGCTACACTGATAATCTGCCAACTGCATGTTATGGGTAGTACATATGTAGTAAATAATATGTTCTTTAATTATTACACATTTAGACAATTCTGACAAAGACCTTGTCTGGCTTCAACCCAAGTAGTTAAGTTTTGTTCATGAAAAATATTCCTCAAAATTGTGCATACGCAATCAGACCGAATTACCAACAACAAATTGACATACCCAATCCAATAAGGAGCATAACATAACATTAGCATTCCCTCTTTTTAATGTAACCCTCCAACGAATTCGCTGAATCCAATATGCTGCATTAATAAGCTGTCACTGGAAAATCCGCAAATAAGTGGGAATGGATTTTTATTTCCAGAATCATTAGTCATTTATTGGTATACACAGCTGTACTAGAAACTAAGTTTGAAATAAAATAATATTATGTACGTATGCATACTTTTTGTGAGTAGACATACATATAAAGTGAAAACACATTTTGAGAGACAGCGTGGCAGCCGTGGTGAAAAGAAAGAAACAAGGAGGAGAGAAGAGGGGAAAAACTTGAGAGAGTCGAACTGATTGTAGATTTCATGGAACCACTAACTCTGATGTGTAGTGGTGACGTAAGGGACATGAGTTCTGAGTAAAGACATTTCTAGAGGGACCACTATCTCGAATCTCAACACGACACTACAACTAAATTAGTAAAGTTGAAATACTCCATTATTACAAAGAAAATATATGCTGACTATAGCAAATTTCGTCGTGTGAGTTAAATAGACAGTTGAGTTTGAGTTTACACTGAAAATATGTGTAAAGATGTGTACGTAGCATCTAGTTATAAAAAATATATACATACATGCAAGTATGAGAGATGCCATCATGATAATAGTTTAATATGTGCTAAAATCCACGCTTCGTTTCTTTGTTGGTGGTTGTGATCCAGCTAGCTAGGTTGCAATTTGCAATGGGCTTGTTGTTGTTGCAGTAAAAATAAAAATAAATTAGCACATTCATTGTACCGAATCTGCTGACACTGTTTGTTTGTTTACTACAGTAAAACTATTAAAGAGAATTGTGTACTTGGCTGGTCTGATAAGCTAAATAAATTTGTGAAAAGCAATAACGCAAGCAACACAAGACATTAAAAATTTACGAGAGCAGCATTTTTATTGGGTGTATTTTCATGTTTTTCTAAATGTCGACACAAGTAAGCACACATGTACATAATACGGATATTATATATGAGTTTCTTTGAACTTCTATGCATAAAAAATAGATTAACAAAATATGTGGCGAAAAGCACAATACATCTTATCTACCTAATACTACGACTGACTACTCCTGTTTTCCGTCACGATACTACGAACAAAGCTGCCTATTGACCTTCTATAATTCGTAGAATCACTTTCCCTGGTTTTCTCAGTTATTTGCGGATATTCGCAAACCAGGCATTTCTATTCATCATTCATCTAGTTGTTTTGCATAGGAAAGTGCTACACAACCTAGCTTTAGTCTATAATTCTGTAAAGTATAAACAATTTTCGCATATTATGCTCCCATTTTTATACGCTTCTTCATGGCCACAGTCGTAGTCATCATCATGAGTACTGTTTTTGGAATTAAGCTATAAATAGATTTGCATTCTCTGAGATACTAATCAATTCAGGATTTTTTTGGAGCTGGCTATGTACATTTGTGCGTTGCGCACTATTTTAATTTTAAATTTGCTTGCTCTTTCAAAATGATTTGTACATTAAACAACTTCTTACGACACTTGGGAAATAACAAACCTGATCCATATATATATCTAAAGTATTTGTCATTTTTTGTATATGTAATATATTAGCATGCTAATTTTGAAAAAAAAAGTGTTGTATTTTGGCAACAAAATTATTCCGACATTTTCCCTTTTTACCCTTAACACTCGCACCATGGTAACATAGTATGTAGGTTTACCAGTCCCCTTTAAAGATTTCATGAATCTCTTTCTCCAGATAATTAAACATGTTGTTTCTCGCGAAATTCTGACTAAAATCGTACATCATTCATCATTAGCGTTTTAGTCGTGTTTTGTTGGTGCGATCACAAAAATGGCATAATGGATTTTATGATGTTGTAGGGCTTCAAATGAAAGTTTTATGGCGCTGCATTATAGTGTAAAAAAGTAGTGGGTGCATTCTGGATTACTTCCCAATTTACGATCAGTCAAAAACGACAGGAACAGGAGGACTAACAAAGAAACGAGAGCTTTAATGCTTCCTTTCTATACAAACCAATAACATAAAGCACAAAATCATTTTTCATTTTCCCTTGCTTCAGCTGTCAGTGGCATGGGGAAAAAATAACGTGCCTTGCATGAAATGGGTACGCCAATACCGAGAAAAGGAGAAAAAGTTGAAACCCCATACGTGCAATCATGCTCACACCCATTGACAGTTCGGCACTACTACCTGTTATTATTAGCAGGCCAATTTATAATAAAAATAGGCATATATAATTCAACTTACAATTCACAGAGATACACATACATACATCGTGTTGTTGTGCATGAAATTGGATATAGGAATTTCAATATATATTTTTATTATTCTAGACAGGGCTGTATTGTGTTCAAACAGGAAGTTCTACACCAACATTAACATAGAACTTGGTGATGCTTGCTTGAGTTCGTAAAAATGTAAATATCACGTGAATCCAATTATTGAAACTTTTAATGTATGAAATATATCAAATATGTGTGCTCTGAAAAAAACTTTATAAATATGACACCCACAAAAAGTTCCAGATGAGGGAGAATTTGGAGAGTTCGTGCAATTGAAAAGGTACTACATACTTACTACAAAGGTGTTGTAATTCGAGTTTAGAGGTTTTTACCAAGAATCTTGTTTAACGACATAAATATGTATGGAAAGCATATGGCGGAACCGTGAAAACTTTGATAAGACTTTTTTATAAGTAAAAAGTAGGTTGCAAAAAAAGAAGAAAAAATATTCATATTTAAATAAATATATGTGGGTAGGTGGACTATTTTTTTGGTAGAGATGTACTCGGGTGAGGGTAATGGTAATGATAGATAAGTCATGGAGCACCTACTTTCACGTATGTCATGTAAATTATGGAAGCGCTCACAAATGTCAGATCAATTTATTACAAGAAAAGTACCGGGTGGCCTGAGTTCCTTGAACTGATTCCAAATCAAACATTTTCATTCCCTTTCCATTATTATAAACCATTTCAGCATTTCTTTTATAGAAAAGAGTAATTGCGTAGTATGGAGCTTATCAGATATTCCAGCTAAATCATGAGAACCGCAACATTTGTTCCCTGTCTTTGAAAATACGAAACGAACTTGTGTACGTAAAGGAATTTTTAAGCAATACTTTTAATGAAGTAGTGTATGTATGTACTTGTGTACTTGTACCTTGTACTTACCTTGTTTTCTCCATATTACAAATATCGTGCATGGGGTGTGCATGGATTCCACGTACGTCTCCCCTTTTCAGTCATTTACTTTACATACACCATATATACCCATTTAACATTAAAACTGACTTCCTGCCGACTGCCGTTTCTCAGGAAAAAGTCGCCAAGCAGTCTGGGATGTCTCATTGTTGCAATTTAACGAGAAGCCAACCATGTGAGACCAGCCCGCAGCAGGCAGGCTGTTTGGACAAGTTTTATGTTTTCGTGGTATGTAAAAAGTGTGAAGTGGTCTTATTATCGTCGAATCAAGTATAAGTATTATTCTTGCCTGCTATACAATACATCGTAGTGTAAATAAACTTTCAGATGTGATGCATCACCGTCATGAATCATGAAAAGTATAACAAAAGACTTGAGAAAATAAAGTAGTTTTGGGAAACCGGGGAATGGCAGAAGGATGCCAACTGCTTTAGATTCAAGTGTGTTGCATATAAAACATTTTGCTATTTTGCACACTACATGATTTTCTCAAGTTTCCCAGTAAGTTTCCTTCATTGTTACATACTTTCTAACTTGGACAACAGCAGCTTCTCTGCAGAGTTTCTCCATTCATATCTTTCTGAAGAAGGCTTGTTGAGGTAGTTCTAAGGAAATCCGGGCTATTGCATACGTGGTCAAAAACTGAAAAGTAAAAAGGGAGACTACTTCAATTCCACCAAATGCTGCTTTCATGTCATGTTTGGATAGCTGGAAAGGTAGATGTAGACAAGCAGACTACTCTAGGAAATAAAATTTACTTGACGATTCTCCAGAATTATGTTTTTGGGGAAATAGCTAAAAAGAGAAAAATCACATTTAACATAAAGCTAAAATTGTACGGATTCGTTGAATTATGAAGGATAGTAGTGTAGGCAGAACAAAGCGTATTTTCGGAACTGGAAGTATGAAAAAAGAAAAAAGTTCATTCAGTGAATTCATATTCATGATCATGACTATGACAAACAATTTTTAGCAACGAAGCACTTAGACTATTACAAAGTGTATTTACTACAACACTTACATATATTGTTTGTCTAAAATGAAGCAGTGGCAAGTAAAATTCATGGTTTTAAAAATACATTTCGCAACTTGAGATTTTTCAGTGTACAGTAATTTAAAGATGTGCTGTATTGTATTATTATGCATTGTACACCGATTATAAATAAGTATGAGTCAGGCAAAGGCAATTTACAAACGTGTTATTCTAGAAGTTGAAGTTTGTCTACAAGGTCATAAGCATTTTTTCCCATCATTTCATAACATATTTGTAATAGACATAATTATTATTATGGATTAACAATAATATAAAATAAGCGTGTACACTAAAAGCCTCTCACAGATATGCAATTATGATTAATTAGTCATTAGTTAGTTGTTAGTTATGAGTAGGTTGTGTTAGGCACATTCTATTGAGTATTATCACCTCGACTTTGTAAACTATGCCAAACTTTTTTTTAGTAAATATGTTTTGAACTCTTTGACCTAAAACGTTGCACCTAATAAACCCATTAACTGTTTTGTCATAAAATATAATTATAGGTGAAATGATGTTTGACAAATTCTGACATTTTTCATGTTATTTTGCTGAAAATAGCTTTATAACACATGTTGAAAAGCCACATCAGTCAAGCTGCACAAGTGACAAGAGTTAATGAAGAAATTTCGTTGCTAGATTCAACAATTTCGCCTGAAAAGGATTTTCACTATATACTGATATGCACAATCACGAATGCTTCATTGTGCCCCATGCGTCCCTTAATAGACTTTCTTACCCAACCTTTTGAATTTTGAAGTTTAAGTGTGAATTTTAGACAAAACAAAGTGAACGTAATCTTCTGAATGTGGACTATTTTATTATCATTAATCCTCTTCTCAAAGCCCATTTAAAAATTATATAACAAAGATACTATTGAGAAGGAATGGTGAAAGTTCTTTGCAATAGGCAATATGTAAGTTATAATTTCCAAGAATGCATGCATAAATACATACATGTTATTGCAAAACCAAGGCCAACGATGGCTCTATTAAAATGCTACTGTGCTATTACAGACGACGCAATGTAATAACTGAGTACCCATTTTTACTACGTATGCGATGCGATCCAAATTTTATGACCGATAGAAATCCAATGAAATAGACATGAATGATACATGAGCTTGAGTTTCATAGAGGAATCTGTCTAAAAAGAAAATGCAAAATAGTACTTTGAAGTATCAAATATACTTGGTAGTTAATTTTACGCGGAATTTACAGTAGTATGAACATGAGATAAAAAAGAAACATTTCCACTGTACTACGAAAGGATGGAAGATATAATAGAAAAAGAGACCCTTCTTTTACGAGAACCGCAATTCCAACTATTTCCACTATGCCATTATAGCTTGCTAGCTGCAAAAAATGTCTAAGTTTATTGTACATAAAACCTTTTGTTTTGTAGTCATTGGCATGAGTTTACTAATGTCATTCCTATTAGTGAAAAAGGTTCTACACGAGATAAAATATTGCATACCTATATCCATTCCCACCCATTAAAACTAATGCGTATGTATTTTTCCGAGATGACTTCTTGACATGACTTATTCATGGATTTAGTCAATATCTTTACGTGTAGTTCATTCAACTCCTTTACGGACATTTCATCTCTTCTTAAAAAATGCAATATGCCATGCCACTTGACTTTACAAATTGGCAATTGAATAACATTAAAGTCATGGTCAAGCAACCAAGTGGTCAAGAGTATGAGTTTGGATATAATACAATTTGATTTTATTTGTTTTGCATAATAAAACTGTGAGTAACAAAATAAGTACACGAAAATACACCATTTTTTTTATAGATTTTTGTTAAGATTATGGTTTTGGTCTCGAACACTACTGTTCTGCTGATTGATAAAACGATTGTCATGTTTAGAAATTAAATAGCCTAATTAAGTATTTCCTAACAGAATAACAAAAACTAACAACAAAAACTTTGCAAAGAGATCGGAATTAAGAGTATTCATAAGCGTATCTATTAATGAACTTTTTTCCCTGTTAATTACACCGAAACCGATCGATGAATACAGCGCATTATTTCCTTTGGAAGGGTCTCAATAAAGCAGCAAAAGGTTTTCGCTCTTTACGTTTCTCCGACTTAATTGAATCATTAAGGCACTGCAGCTCAGCGTCACCATACTTTTCATAGAAAATATGAGGATACTCACCCTTAAACTGTAAAATAAAATACAACCATGAAGCGAAAGTTAACTTAAAAACGGAAAAAATATAACGTTATACTGATTAATTGATTACTGATCTTTACCAACCTCTAGCAACTTTTTTCTCCTGAATTCGTCATCTATCTTAGGGTCATTAATATAAAAGTCAAGTAAGCTTCGTAGTGATTGGGATGTTCCTCCTCCACCTAAAAGCCTTTGATCCTCATATTCATCCATGCTTATACGACTGCAGTACTGAAGTTGAACGTTTTGATTTTCCTTGTCTTCATAGCTCTGTTTTTTCAGCTTAGATTTGCTCTTGTGTTGCTTTAAAGTTGATGACGATGAACTCCCATTAAGAGGGCCCTTGTAAGGAACAGTTGGAGGAGGGGTTAGCTCCTTCACTGGGACCTGCAAAGACGAAAAAAAGTTCTTGAAATGCACTCTAAAATACTGCATATTAAATGACACTATAAAATAAATTTATTACTTTTGTAATTTGTTCCTCCGATATTATTTCTTCAACCTGACGGACCAATTCTTCTTCGTCTGATATAGCAAAAATGTCTGCATCATTGTCAACCATAAAAGTAACGATTCTGAGAGCTAATAATTCGTCAAACTCAGCTGTATCTGCTGAGTTTAGTATTGTCTTGAAGAAAGTGTTTATGATCTACAACCAACAGTTAATTTTTAGAGTAAAGTGCAATGTAAATTTCTTAACCATGTCTTGAATTTATATGTTACCAATGCCCTTGTAGAAATTGCAACATCCAACATCAATTTTTCATTTCTGGCAGCTTTGGACATAAACCGTAGTAAAAGTTGCAGATGTTTTCTAAGTGAAGGTGGTAACAACAATGTCAGAAGCCTAAATGCGGCAACAGCCATACGTTTACCTTCCGGCGTCATCAAACCTACAATAAATGAAATGAGATAATTATTTTACTTAATTTACAAAACACAAACTAAATTTGGATAAGAGATGTTATGCCAGGTTTTCTGAAACATGAGCATGCGCAAGCGCAATTTGAGTTGATTAAGATCATGCATGGACAATATGGACTTACAAACATTAAACATATAATATAACATAAAAGATCAGTTATGTCATGTGACAAGAATGTGACATTTAACACATAAAACACAAACAATCTTTGCAAACAAACTCCCCAGATACACATTAAAAAACACAAAACAAAGCAATTTACCCGGCACACACGCATCAGCCCCATAATAATAGTCCAATGTCCTTCGTGCACTCTTACTAGGAGATTTAGCATACTCAGCAGCAATACCTTGAGGATTTCTTCCAACAAATCTACTCATCCCTGGAACATAAGGACTCCTGTCACGAGTTGCGTCACTAAGATTAACAGATGAGTGACTCCGGTTAGGTAACGTCCTATGAAAACTGTTGTCTGAAGATCCAAACGACTCCGATGGATTGGAGTAGTTGTAGAACGAATGATTGGTTGGGGTCTGGTTTCCACATACCATTCCAGATTTAAGTACTCTTGTATACTTGGGATGATAAATCATGTCAGATGCAGAGAGCTCCAAATTAGGATTTTCATACACGAATCGAGGTGGAGTGGTCATTGGTCCTACCGGAATATTTTGTGGTTTTCGTGGCAAAGTGCAAAATGTACTTTTCAGTTCTGTCTCTGATACCACTCGTGTTACAGGACTCTCGCCACCAGTGAAAGCCGTTTCAAAGAAAAAGGGATTTCTGTATTTATCAGCGTTGAAAGATTTCGCAGACATTGGTTGAGGAACTGTTTTTAAAATTGAATCTTCCATTGGATTCAATGAAACATTTTCTCCTCCAGCTTTGGGGGCCGAAATAGGAATGATACGCTTAGGCTGAATCCGTGACGCAATAGCCCTTCCACGACGAGCCACGTCCCTGAGAGCTGAAGGGGTCAGGATATCCATGATGAGATTCTCAACGGAATCGGATGCGTTGAATGGGTATTGCTCCTCTGATGCAATACTGCTGGCTTGTGGCGTTCTACTCCCTGCTGCGGTTGTAAAGGGCAAGTTCAACTGGTGGCATAACCTTGAACGGGATGCAGACGTGGTTTTTGAAGAGTACAATCTTGCATTAAAGTCAAACAGCTCAGCTCGTATGAATGTGGTGATGAAGGCATCATAAAGCTCAAACGTGAGAAGAGGACGCCTACTAAAGGCCGAGCCAAAGTAGTCCGTGATTAATTTGTAAACATCATTTTCAAAACCGGGATAGTTCACGTGGCACAATGTAGGATTGTCATTGCTTCGGCTATTTGGCCCTGATAATATAAAAATAATCACAGTTTGTTAGGTTAGGTTACAAATTAGGTTTTGGTATAATGATTATGATTATGATATGATATCATCAAGTAATAAAATTGCTTACAGTTAGCAAGAGTTTTCATGGCTGTTAAAAGCCAGGATGGCACATTTTCGGCAGGATCTGGAACAACAACAACTCCGTAGCTCTCCGTCCTTGTAAGATTATGGCGAATGTAGTCACCCCTTATATCGACATTAGTAAATGCCTGAAAGGCTTCACATCCAATTATTTGAACGAATCTATAATACGCAATCATACGAAATTGTAGAATTTATAAAAAATTATAACTAATGTAATGTGTTATAATTTCTAATTCTACGTAGTTGCATTACCTATGCACAAATACATCTCTCCAAATAAGATGAATCTGGTCCAATGGTAAGGGGTTTATGACAACATTGTACTTCAACGATGATGATGATGTGGGCTGTTCTTTAGGCAAGGAAAGTCTTGTTCGAGAAGCAGGAGATTTTTTAAGAACTCTGGAATTTTTCATCGTTCCATTATTGTCAGATGTGTACCCAGAGAGTCTATTTGAAAGTATACAATAAAACACAGTTTAATTATTAAGAAGGCAAGAAAGAACACTGACAATGAGTGATATTTTCTTATACTTCGGTTAAAAGCATACCTATACAATGATCCATTATCCTTGAAATCGGTTTCCTTTACAATAGGAGACATTCTTATATTATCCTCAGCGTATGAAGCCCGGGTGGAAACTGGCACAAAAATTCCAGATTTGAAAAACTTCTGGAGAAGCTGTAAAGTTTGTTTCCTTGAAATGTCCCTTTCGAAACGCTCCTGAAGTTGTTTATGAAACCAAGTAATTGCATCTTGAGCTACGAAGCTATCTTCGTAAGATTTCCAGTAACTGCGACGCTTCCCCAATGGCACACCTGTTCGGAATATGGCAACTGCCTCCAGCCACTGAACAAATAAACGAAATACATGAATCATAAATTATATCATACTCAATTATTGTTATTGTAATGACAATGATCAAATCCACTTCTTCATACTTAATCACTTATCTTTTCAAGCTTTTGAAATATTCTAAACATACCAATTTTGTGGCTCTGTAAGGCTCCCTTAAACTAGTTGATCTTGAAATGTTTGATCGCATCATCTTAATGCAATATTATTTTTAAATGGTTAAAAACTTAGGAATGCCAAATGTGACATTAGTATCCTTAATGTCGAAACCAATGTACTCAACTCAAATGCACTTCACTAACATTTTACTCTGACTGACTCATGACATGACCACATGACCAATAGTGACAAAAAATATGGTGTAGAGTGCAACACTTTCCAAGACAAGACAGCTTATTAAATTATTCCACTTCTCCAAAGATTCTTTTGTCTCCGAAATCAACAAAAAAAACTTGCTCCCGGATTCCTGAAGACGTCACTTACTTCACTACAGGTGCTCCTATGAATCTTGTCTGGTTGTTTATATGTGCCAGACAAGACGAGCAAGTAGACCCAGATACAAGCTTACAAACGCAAACAAGACTCTCTGATTTTTTAGCTGTTTACATACACTCATTGATCGACCGTTACCTTACCATATCAAACGCGCTTGGCAGACCTTAGCGGGGAGATGTGGGGCAAATAGAACTTGGATGGCTGAGCAAAGTTATGTTCTTCATGCACCCGTCACCCGTGATCAACAAATTTGGTTAATAAGAGCAACGAGCAACCATCAACAACTCTGCAATGCACAATTGGGTTCAACAATCGTCCAACAATAACAATGCACATATATTATAGACATATACATATATATTTTCTAAATGCTTTTCAGATTTGGAGTATTTGTGTAATTTTCTTCCTGGTTTTGTATGCAGTAACTTCTTGTTGAGCTGAGATGAGCTTAAACTTGAAGTCATCGTCAACTAAAAAAAAATCAAAAAAAAATCATTCGTTCAAAATCGCATATTACGTTCATTGCTTTAATAATATACTTCACTGTTCATTCTCATAGAATAATACAGTAAGAACGGCAGTCTCTCCTTGCTCAGCCGGGGACGGCTCGATTAACATTGTAGGTATTGTGATTGTTTACATTCGTCAATCAGCTGCACTAGCTAGCAATG
>JAQFZH010000785.1:0-27434 GCA_034695485.1 Entomobrya nivalis
ACCTTTAAAATTTAATGAAATGCATTTGGATAAAACGGATTAAAACGTTTCCTGAATTTCAGCTGAGGTTTTCTAAAGGTATTTCTTTAAAATAATTAGGTAAATGATTTTTGGAGTAGTTTAGCTTGACAATTGAACTATTTTCTTTTGTTCAGAATACACGTCGATTTTTAAGGGAGTTATTCAGATTTATATGGTTCTATATACTTTTCAAATAACAACGCTTCCATATTGCCAGAAAATTAAAATAAGCTTCCTTCGAAGGAATTATTTTTCTCGATAATTTGGGGCATTCAGGGAAACTGTATGGAAGTGAAGGTTAAAATTAATTCTTAATCAATTGGATTTCCATGGAAACCATTACATCCAAAAACAAAATTCCATTTTATACGAATTAGTTGTTCTAAATATTCGAGACTCAAAATATCATAATTCTGTAGCATTTACAAATCATTTTTTTAAAGATGTGTAGTAGTCTGTGAAAAAGTGAAGAAATTCTAAGAAAATAATGTTCCGCGTGTAAGTCATTAGCTCGCGATAAACTAAAATCGTTACATTACTCATATGTATCCAACTAAACTCATTACTCATATAAACGTTACTAATGTAAAACGGTTATTTAACAAAAATGAAGCCAACAAAAGTAATCTCCATCAAGTCATATATGCATATATCATTACTGTATCCTAGTAAAATTGTTACTAATTACTCGTATTTTGAGTAGACTACTTTATATTATCTCTTACAGCTAAAACGCTATGGAAGCCAAAATATTAGTGTTTTTCAGAAAAAGCATAATCAATATTTTAACTCGCAGACACACTAGCTGTTAAGGAGAAATATACGGTATTCCAACTTACAACCCGAATAAAGACTAGTATAAAAGAGGATTTGGCATGCAGTAAAAATATCAAGCTGGGGGATTGTTGAGCATAGGCAGTGATTTCTTGTTTCACTTTTCCTTTTCTCTCGACAAAAAAAATGAAGCCTATGACATTTCTAGTGATTTGTGGGGTTTTTCTAGGTTGCATGGCCTATGTTTCCTGTCAGGGCAGCGGGGGTGGTGACTTAGGTTGGGGGGAAGGTGGTCGTGAAAGACGCCATTTTTTTGGACCTGGCGGTGTTCCAGGGGGTGGTCGGGAGAAACGTCATATTTTCAGACCCGGTGGTATTCCAGGGGGTGTTCGGGAAAGACGCCATTTTTTCGGACCCGGGGGTGGCCGGGAGAGACGTCGGTTTTACGGACCAGGCGATGTTTTTAAAGCGTGAATGCTTTGATGGATTTGATATACAAAAAGATATTTGTTTTTGTAACAATTATGCCCATTAAATATTTTGAAGTTGAACATACTTCTGTTTTGGTAAATTAAACTGCATATATCGAAATGGTAGTACTGCACGCAAGTCTTTTATGTACTACCTTGCTTACTATTCAATTTAAATACCAATATTTCGTTGTTGTAGGATATGCTACAAAATTAAAAATAATTAAAACTACAATACGCCTTAAACGTCCTTAGAAATTTTGATCTGATGTTTAGTTTTATTTATTTCATTCATAAGACATATATGCAATTTTTTAAATGAAAAAGCATTTTGTGAAAAGCAAAACCGTATGATTTATTGCAAGTAATATGACAAAACCTGAAGATTTTCGTCGTGGCATGAACTGTTCCACTGCATATGCTAATATAAGTAAATTTGTACAGGCTCAGTAAATGGTTCAGTAATAAATGTGATTCCAAAAGGTACATTATTTAGACCGATCACAACTGGAATCTAAGAAAATGCAATTAAATTATACATAAATTTGCTAGAGTATTAGCATGTTAATACAAAAATAAAAGTACAAAAAACTTGACGGATGTCCCATCATGCAAGTCAGAGTACATTCAAATATTGTAAAATCCTTTAAACCTTCCTTTAGAATACCCTCAACTCTACACTCGCTCGGTACCACTGTCGCATCCAATTGACAGTTTTCAAAAACTGAGTCAATGAACTCTGCCAATTTTTTCGTTTCCTTGGCTGCAATACTAGTTTCATTTGATAATCCATCTAGAGTTACCGCATAAATAAGGTAATCTTGATTATAACCTTGCGGGATAGGATGCTCATCGTTCCAGTTAATAATATTTTTTATTGGTGTGATATTGTTGGAAGGCGAAATTTCCGTGAAATATGCTTCCGGTGTTTCCGGTGTAGAAGGATTTGTGGGTCGATTTATAGGGTACTCGATTATAACGTCATTGCTGAGATACTTATTCAAACTGTGTTTAAACTCGTTATACAGTACTGTGACAATTTCATTATTTTGCGTTTTTGTAAGAAATATTTCGAAACGTTGCTATACCGTGATCTATAATTGCCAAGTAGATTTTGAAGAAGGGGAAGATGATGTCGTACATTGACTGATTCAATTACAGAGGTGTCACAAAACGGATAGCGAAGTACGCCAATACAGGAAGGATGCTGTGAGTACTGTACTCTTTACTTTTATGGGTTGCCATTACTATTTTATTTACTAGGTATACTAATTGAAGCACTTCAATATCTAAACTTTTAGACTATCTTTATAAAATTGATGTAGACATGTATTTGTATTGTCAGCACAGCGTTAAATTGTAATTTAGTTACAGTATTTGTAATTTTTAAACTTCAAGAAAGGTTTTTGCTTTAATTTGAAATATATTATTTAGCAAAGTGCACAAATTTAAGTAAGTTCATATGAATATTCGTAACGAACAAACTTACATACTCATATTTTTTTTTACAATTATACTCATATATAAAATATTCGATATTACATTAATCTGTCAGAAAACCAGTTTGAGCTGTGTTAATGCTTTACTAAATGACCTTTAAAGAATTCTTTTTTGCATTGTGCAGTGAAGAATATTGCAGCGAAGACTTTCGTTCTCTATTTAACTTACCTTTAAACAAGACCACAATTTCAAGGCTTTCCACCATATATTTCATAAAAGCATTTGTACAATATATACTAAAGCAACGAACGATGAAGTGATGTTTGCTTCGAAATAAATAAATAAGTAAAGCTATTACATTAGTCAATCAAATGCATTATGCGTTTGTATTTACTAGGTCAAAATCCAATGGAGGAACATACTGGTACGATTACAAACCGTATTTTTCGCATTGGCTGTGTGATTGACTGGTATTGAATCATTTTGGTGCATGTATGCAGTCCATACAAAATCATGCATAAACCAGTAAATTAAATCTTATCGAAAATACAGGATATTAATTAAACGTAGGAATTTAAAGTGTTTTATTTCTCTCAAAATATTGGCATCTTAAATAAAAATTAACAGAAAATGTAAATTTGTTAACCTTAGTTATTACATTCTTAATTCCTAAATACAATTAAAATTAAAGTCTTATGCTTAAATGTGGGTAAATTATTTTATGTTTTAGACTTTTGAGTACATCTAGTTTAGTAAACAATTACATAGTATTTAGAGACGACATTAAAGCTAGTATATACCTACCAAAAAAATTTAGCATCCAATTTGACATGACATTTAGCATACAAACAGTTCCGTTATTATATATACATTCTTAATGGCAAACTTTTTAATCAGTATTTTTTACAAGGAAAAACTTGACCACTCCCTTATTATTGAAACAAAAATATTTACGTTTTTTCAACTCGACGTTAGCACTCAAGTAATCAAAGTAGCCCAGTTCCTCCAGTTTTTCAATTACTTCTCCGTCATAGTCAAAAATATGCATATTATCTGGTTGAAGGCTACTTTTCATTTCGTTCAACATATTTTCACACTCTTTTCCACAAGGTTTCTTTTTTAAACATATCATCAGTCTCCACAAAACCATACCTGTACTAAACCTCCTACTGCCCAAAGCCAAGCACAAACTACACTGACCTTTCCTATTTTTTAGAGAGAGATCGCAACCGAACGCAAGTAACGCAACAGCAAATAACGAACTATTGATGGACTCAAGACAAAAGTGAAGAATTGTGTTACCATCCCTATCTTTTGCATTAAAATCAAAGCCAGCAGATTGAAATAACTTTAACGTTTTGACTTGTAATTGAGATCCAAATGCATGGACGGCGCATGCAAGTGCGTTCCAACCTTCTTTTACTGTTTTCGAATCTATTTGGTTAAATCCATGATTTATTAACATTTCCAAAGTATTGTGATAATTTTCAGACTCTTCTTCGTTGAAGTTATAACCAATATCTTTTCGACCTATTAAACACAATACGCTTCGCCCGTCGGGTAAAAGCTCATTAACATCTTGTCCTAAATTTTGAACAAGAAATTTTCTTATAGAATTGTATCTATTTCCTACAAATAAAGGCAAAGTCATTAATGCACTGTACTTATTATTACTCGTTACTTTCAACATTTTTGTAGTTTCAAGATCGAAGCTCGTTTTTTCATTGGCAAGCTCGTTTTTTCTCGTTTTATAAATGAGCTGTAACAACCAAAATATTTCCCGAATAAGCAAACCGCTAATATTATTTCCCTGACTATTTAATCCAAATGCTTCACAGAGGCTAATGAAAACTTCATGTAAATTTGATCCTTGACTTTGTATTGCTTTGAGTAAAATCTTACCCTGAAATTGTTCGTTAAACGTACGGGACCAAAACATAACAGCTAGCATAAACACGTTCGGGTAATTATCATGAATTGGTCTATTGAATAAATTTAAAATATTTTCTAAATTTGGATGCTGCATTCGATGGTTTTGTAGTAATGGCATATTATCCAGGGAGGATTGGCTTATCATTTGATTTAAAAATTTGCATATGATGTTATATTCGAAATCTGGTTGTACTTGACTATACATGAACACCTCAGCTAATAGTTCATTGACTGATTGCACATTATGTCGCTCGTGAATTTTCGTCTCGGATATGAGCTCCTGATAGATGAATAGAGCAATTAAATATTCAGCGAATGTCTTGTGAACAAATAAGAGCGGTTCTACACATTGAACAATACCCATATCAAGAACATCTTCTGCTGTGTATTCCTGTGCTGCTACAGGCTTTTTAAATTTTCCAGGAAACAGGTATTCTAAGGCTAAATAAGTATGAAGCTGAAGCAAACAATTTTCGTTTTGTAGAAGAAAATGTTTCGTTTTTGGATTGGATTCGACTGAAATATTTAATTTTTCTGCCATGTAAACATTAACCTTTTTCTTTAGAAGCCCTTCATATAAACTTAATTTGTCAAGGAGCAAATCAATTTTACTGAATTGAGATGATGACTTGATTGCTTGCTCATAAAGCTCGGCAAGCATAGTGCAATGCAATGGAGTAGTTGCGATTCGAGCTCGAAATTGGTTTTCTATTTCTTTTTCGATATGGACGGTGCAGTTTGTGGCAAGTTCGTGCGGGTTTTTATCGGGTAAATATTTCTGAAAATATTTTTCAAAAAAAAGTTTCTGCTCGTTTTTAGAGAACGGAAGCATTTGCACTGTGTCATAAATAAACTCATTATTTTCATTAGGAATAGGTTGACGTGAGGATACCCACAACCGAATTGCCTTTATCTCATTTTGAATGACTTTTAATGAATCCACTGCCAATGTCATTGAACTCATTGGAACCTCATCTAGACCATCAATCATTAAGTTAATTAAACCAAATTTATTTCCAGCGACTTGCTGATCAAGCCACTTACTAAGAAAATATTTTTCATGCTCAGAACGACACATAATAATTTTCTGGAACACTTTTTTGATTTTATATACAAGGCTAAGACTTTTGTCTAATTTTGTTTCAGTCTGAATTAGCTCAACAAATTCACTAAATGAAATAAATATTACTAAACCAAATTTCTCATCTTTTATCATTCGTCCACCTAAGCTTTTGAGCAATTGCGTTTTACCTCCTCCTGGCTCTGCCGTTACAAAGATAGACTTGTGGTTTTCATGACAAATCTTTTCTAAGAAGGTATTTTCTTTTCCTTGGCTAAAATCCTCTAATATATCAACGTTAATAAATTCTGTTACCCGATAGCACAACTGATTATTTTCATCAAAATGCAAATAGTGGATGCACTCTGGCCTATAACGTAAAATGTCGTTTCCTTCAAGGATGTCTTGACGAATTTCGCCCTCAGTTTGACATAAATCTAGAAATGCTACTTTGTTTTCTTCAGGGTGTCTAAACCTTCCAAGACGAATTAGCTTGCTTGTTTGTCTTGACCTGTCTTGGCTTGCATGCCTAGAAGAACTGAAAATTTGATCAAAATCGTTAACCGTAAACCAGTCATATTCGCTAAAATAAGCCTTCTGTTCCTCAGAAAATCCACATGCAACAAACAAACAAAAAGGATACCCAAACCTCTGATATTCAGGCCATTTCAAAAACTCTCGGTTTACTCTTAAATATCCATTAATATGCAACGAGCGCTCCACATAAACTTCATCAACAGTTGAAAATTTGTAGTCACCAAAAAGTGTAGGGATATTCTGCCTAAGAAACTGATTTAGAAAATCCCCTTTAAACTCATTACATATCTCATCAGCCTTGCATTCAGAAAAAATATCCTTGATTTTCACATTTTTACCTTGAATACCCACTTGACCATCTTCAAAAATAATGCTTCGTTTCAATGCGGTTATGTCATGCCCTGTTATTGGATCCTCATTGAGCTCAATGTTAACATTTTTCGCTTTAAATTTACCAACAGCAATTTCAATTTTTAGTTCGTTCATTTTTCCCTCCTCTCCAAACACAATTACTCTACAATCACAATTTATACAATCTCTCCATACCTCGCCTTCTTCAATGTTGTCGGCAAATATTAGTATGATTTTCTCCATTGACGTCTTCTCTGTGCTTACGTACTCCAATTTGTGTTTTGTGAAAGAATGTGATACCACAAGCCTAACTTTCTCTCCTGGTATTAGCTGAGCACTGATTGATGAGCTTTTGTCCAATACTTGTAATAATCCATGGAATGCTCTAAACTCCAGTGAACATCGTCCATCCTTTTCTCCAAAACGTTTGATAACAGTCCCTGTAAAGAAATTAATGTTTAAATAATTTAGCTTGGAGTTAAACAGTCAGGAAACAATATTCGTGTCAATCCAGACAAAAACGACAATATTTCGCATAATACTTTTCAGGAATACTATCAAATTTGACTCAATATTTAATTGTTGCTGTAATGCATTCACTTCACAGAATAAAATTCAATTTTTTTATTCAAGAAATTTATAACGGTAAATTGGGACAGTCAGTAAAAAATTTAAGAATGGCAGATTTCCAAAAAAAACGTTTGAGGGAAAGTATTCAAAAAAATTGTAAAATTTCAGCGATCAGTTGGTAATATTTTTTTATAACACAGATTACCTTTCCCGAAATGATCGATTAAAGCTTTGTTAATACAGTCCACTACATCCCTTAAATCCACATGTGAGTCATCCGGTCGCTCGATTGGCATCAAGCTAAAATTATTAGTGTTCAATACAGTGTGCTCGGGATAATAACTTGTCAAGCTTTCCTTGTACTCGTAAAACTTCACCCACAGAAAAGAAAGTAGTCTGGGAAATTTTGTTATCCAATAAGTAGCAAACCGGTGGTTTTCTGGTCCTTCTCCTTTAACAAAAAACGTCTTCGCCAATTTTCCAATGTGCTCATATTTATGGCGAATTAGTTTGAGAAGCTGGACAGCATCAGCTTTCTTAGCCTCATCCTTGTCGATTTTCATTCTGTCCGTGCTTTTCCCAAAATTGTCATGACTCATTTTTAAAATGTTAAAATCCCCAGTTCCCATCATCTCCACCCACGTTTGCTCACCAAAAACTTTATAACTTTCGCTACTTAACCGTTGTACAAAATTCTCCAGTTTTTTACTATTCTCTTCATCTTCAGATTTTTCACTCGTAGCAACACATTTTGTTTCTCCGTGTTTCTCTAATTCAGCTTTTCGCTCTACAGCAGGTTGAATGATGTGATACACAGCCTTATAAAAGAGACAAATTGTATCAGCATTCCAAAAGTGTGGACCTACTTCAAGGGCAATTCTATGACCTGTCTCCGTCATGATTAAAATTTGTATATTTTGGAGCACTAAAAAAAACCTTTCACTTTAAAATCGTTCGTGAATCTTTCAATAGCTGACTTTTTAATTTAAGTTTATTTTTTAAACTGTTAAATTGTTAATGTTAACATTCCAAAAGTATGAACCGGTCTCAAGGGTAACCCAATGATCTATATTGTAAATTATTTGTTTTGGATTGTATAGAATAGCACCAAAATTTGTTCTTCAATGTTTCCTTGAATTCACAATAAATTTTACACACAAATCAAAAGAAATATTTTTAAAATTCGATTACTTCGATGTTTCTTATTTTGCTAAGCTGAGTGTAGAGAAGAGCCAGTACAAGCACAAAATCGTTTTATTATGTCTTTAGCTCGAGCAGCTGACGAAAAAGCAAGCTCAACAAGTTCACTAAAGAAAATACTTATTTTTGTGGGATAACCAACTATACGTTGTGCTTGGGTGAGATTGTCTGAGAGTGTGAAGTCTTGTCTGTCCGACGACAATAATACGTTCGCTATGTGAAAATATACCACACACACACACACTCATCACATGCTCAGGTCTGCTCACAAGCCTATCTGCTGCATATAAATACGTTTGGTTGTATGTCTGCTCAAGAGCACATAAATTGTGAATGACTCATCTTGAAGCAGCTGCATGCTCATTGCAGCATGAAATCAGGTTTTTGCAAGATGTATCATGTCTGGTTTCAATATAAAAATAATATCATCATCTGCTATTCTATTTGGTGAGCTATGTTCATCGTTTTCAGCAATGGAACTTGTAAACAGCCAGTTTATCAAACTCTGCCAAAACTCATCAAAAATCTGATTAAAATAACTCATGAGTCACTTAAGAGTCTTTAAAACAGAAATATGGGTACATATAAAAAAAATCATTTAATGTACGTTTTCCCTAATATTGACTTTAATCATTTTATTAAAGTACACAATCAAGGATAATTGAATAATGTACATCAGTTTAGCATTTGGTCTACAACAATTCACCTTATGTTATAAAAATATCCTCCGTTTTACTAATTAAAATCTTCTCAGCCAGCAGTTGGTCTCTCGTTGCTGACAAAAATCTTGTTCAAATCCGGTTTGATGGATTGTAATTTTGTCACATACGACAGTAAAACGTTCACTTTACACTGATGTGTTTTCAAACAGTCTTCTCATGCACAAGACATGGCTAACATGCATTCTACGATAAAAAACGTTCTTTATTTCATTTTAATATTAATAATCTAGTTTTTATAAAACGACATCAAGTTACTTAAGTGAGTAAACGAATATAGTTGACACATCAAAATAGTTCATATCGATTACATGATCATATTTTGGAATAAAGAACGACTGCCAAACGATTAGAAATACTTAAATATACACAAACCGTAGGAGATTTTGCTGGTTCACTGAACTTGAAACAAATCTGATGATAACGGTTCTGTTCTTTTCTTCAAGACGTATTTAGCTTTAAAATTAACTTGTCCATATAAACGTGGTTTTTATGGCAAATTGTAAGGAAACAAATGCTGAACAGATGATATAAAAATAGTTATACCGGATGTTGCATACGCTTTACAAGGAAAAAATATTTCGGCACGGTATCAAATTTTTTGGTGTTTATGGTTTACATTTTAGTCTTATATGTAAACCACATAAACAAAATTAAAAGAATGCAATGGTGTCATGGTTTAGTTAAACATGTTGATACTAAATACATTATTTATTTTATTGTGAAAAAATATAAATATAATATATTGCATATCGTCTCGTTTTGATATGTAAAACATTAAAATAAATATATAATATTGACAATGAAAATATTGCACGAATACATCAATATTTGAACGTCCTAAACATAACATAACACCAATTATTATTATTAAAATAAATCCATTTGTTAAAATTTCATAAAATAAAAAGCGAATGATAATACATGTGATAAAATAATACTTTTTCAGGTCTGTATGAAAAGCAGCTTTTCATGAACAATTGCTACTTTTACGTCGTATTTACAGGTGAAATGAGTAGAGGATGGATGAAATGATTAGGATTAACGTTCCAGAAATCTTTTTCGCGAAACTGAAGAATGAATGCAATGAAGCGACAACAAACCCAACTCCTCAAATTATATTGCATAAGCTCGTTTGTACATAGCACGTTTTAAGTGCCCAACTGTTAGTCCCATTTTATAAGTTATACACTTTCAGGATTTTTTTTGTTAAACTTCCACTTTTCAAATAAACCGTTTTCGAGTTTTAAAGAGCTTGATGAATAAGTCATGTACACAAATTATGATAACATTAATAATCAAAGTTCAAAAATAATAACGATTATATTGCAAACATTAATATGGTGATATCTATAATATTCAGCTTAAAAATCTCGTTTACATGAGAAGATTATTTCTTATAGAGAAGCTTGACTTGAAGAAAACAACATTGAACATTATCATCAAACTCTTCAAACCAGAATATTTTCATTCGGGAATAAGCCAGCTGCAGCAGGACGACCTTGAGACAATGCATATTTATCTGTGTAGAAAAAACAGCAGCAATGCTGTGTGAATATATGATAAGCATGTACCCCACCAACACCAAAACAGCTTTTACATGAAAACTGAAATGAAAGCATGAACTGCACATATGTATGTAATCCACTTGAGGATTTTGCTCTGCCAGCTATATTCTTAAACTCATTTAAATCTCTATAGTTCGTTCCATATTGAATTGCATAAGGAGTATATTAGTAAAGATCAAACGAAGTGTTAGCAGAAGCTTTTTATGGTCAGAATAGTGCATGTGACGACTGTGTGATAAGATATCAGTATAAAGTATACGTATTTTTTGTTTGTGAAACGAACATTTTCTTGCATTAATTATTTGAGTTCATTTTTCGTCGACAACTCCTCACAAAACGAATTTTATTATTTTGACTGCGGTGTATCTAATTTGTGTTCAGTAAATAAATATATAAAATATTCACGAAATCCATTTGGGATGATTTATTAAAACGAAAAGAAGAATCGAATATTATAGCAAGATAAAAACTTGTCAATTATGATGGAATCTAATAATAGGATTGCCCTTGAGGCTGGTCCATACTTTTGGAATGCCGATACAATTTATAACTTTTTGAAGGAAACGTTCAACATAATCAAACCAGCTGTAGATCGCATTCGTACCGCTGAATTGACAGCGACCAAAAAACCCAAAAACGGGGGAACTGTTGATGTGAGTGAACAAGTTGATACCAAAACCCGGCTGGAAAATGAAGAACTGGATAATTTTGTTAAAATGTTGAGTGAAGAAAGTAAAACAGTTTTTGGTGACAATGAGTGGGTGGATATACTGGACACTATTGAAGTTTTTGATACAGAGTTAGGAGAAATGGTGGTGACTCGTGTTTATGACATTTTAAAGTGTAATGAAAAAGGGGACGATACAATGCGTATAGATAAAAGTAAGCTAAAGAGAGCATGTGCTGTGCAGCTGCTTAGATTAATTCGCAATAAAATCGAGCACATTGCTGGCTATCCAGATAAAGTTAAAAAGAAACTGCCAATGTTTTTTGGTGGAGGGTCAGAAGAACAAAAGCTCACATTCAACGAAAAATTTGTTTCTTATTGGATCACAAAGTTTCCCAACTTGGTTTCCTTTCTCTGGGTAAAATTTTACAAGCTTGGGAATGATTTAAGGAGTTATTACCCTGTGCACACTATTTCCGACGATAGTGATTTTTCTTTGATGCCCGTGGATCGGCCAAATGATAAACATGTGGATTTAAAGGATGTTGTGAATTTTCTCAATGATGCTTTGATAACCCATCTGGAAAAGGGTAAATAGTTGTGTCAAAAATGATAATCGCTGAATATTCTTATTGGCAGTGTGGACACTAAGCTTTGTATGCAGTAGTTATTTTATGGTAAAATATTTATTTTGCTTACAGGGACCGTTTTAAAACGATTCAAACAAATAGAAGGACGGTGCTCCCTAGAGTTTAGAGCGATTCATGGACTAATAAACGTACTTAAAGGCTCATCCGTCAGTGTCCGCATAATACCAGGGGAAACTCCCCAACTAGTGGTTTCCCATTCTACAACGTCGCATAAATTGAAATACGCTGATACGGGGAATCCTTCAATGGAGAAACTTGTTCTAATTTTTGCTGATAATATTGAAAAGGATGAGGTATGGAGAGATTGTAATAATTGTGATTGCAAGGTTATTGTATTTGGTGAGGAAGAAAAAATGAGCGAACAAAAAGTTTTAACGGCTGTAGGGAAATTTAAGGCTAAAGATGTTGGAGTGGAGCTCTCAGATTACCCCATAAGGGGAGAGGATTTAACCAAGTCAATTAAAAATAATATTTTTGACAATGGTCAAGTTTGTATTCAAGATAATCATGTTAAAATTAAAGACCTTTTTTATAATTGCACGGCTGATGAGATATGTAGTGACTTGTCTGGGATTTTCCTTAACAAGTTGCTTAGGAAGGAAAAACCTAAACTTTTCGGTGAATATAGATTTCCATCAGTTGATGAAGTTTATGTAGAGCGATCATTGTATGTGAATGGATTTATCAGAGTTTGTCCAGATATTTTGGATGTAGTAGATAAAAGTAGATATCATGATTCAGATGGTTACCTAGTGTTTGTTGCATGCGGGTGTTCTCGGGATCAGTTATCTTTTATTACAAGCAAAGCGGGCTACAAAGATAATTGGTTCACAGTCGACAAATTTCCTGAAAATGTTCCTTCCCGCTTGAATCACTTTACAAAAAAGCCTGTGGCATTTCTAGCCTTGGAAAAAACTCAAATGGAAATTCCAAACGAAATCCTAGAAAAATATGAGGCTTTACGTAAATATCCACAATGTGTACACTATTTGCGTTTTGATGAAAACAACCAGTTGTGCTACCGCATAACAAAATATACAGAAACGGGTAAATTACGTTCATGCAGTAAAAGTTTGGAGGAAGACTTCTTGGAAAACTTTGGTTGTGAAAACCACAAAGCGTTGTATATAATGGCACAGCCGGGTGGAGGTAAAACGCATTTACTGAAAAGTTTAGGAGGAAAGCTTATAAATTTAAAGCAAAGCGGTTTAGTAGTATTTATTCCATTTCGTCAATTTGTGGAACTAATTGAAGCAGAAATTGTTAGGAACTCAAATCCTGGTTTTCTAGATGTAATAAAGAGTATAATTAGGGAATTTGTTTCGTGTAACAGTAATTCAGAAAAACATTTCTTCAATAAGTGGCTAGATCAGAGTGAGGTCAGAAATAAATTTGGACTAATTAATTTAATGCTTGATGGTTTGGACGAAGTTCCAATGAGCTCAATACAATTGGCAGTGAATGCGTTGAAAATCATTCAAAATGAAATAAAGGCCATTCGATTGTGGGTTACGTCACGACAACCATTTCCTGCTGAAACTAATGAGTTTACATATGACACTGTGCAAATGTTCCATTTCGTTGTCGAAGAGCAGGAAGAGTTTTTTCTAAAATATTTTAAAAAACACAAACCCGATTGTAGTGCAAGGGACCTTGCAGCAAAATGCACTTATCATATTAAAGCAGAAATAGATAATCAATTGGAGACTCGAATAGGAAATACTCCGCTGCATTGTAATATGTTTGCAGAGCTTTTTGAGGAAGCTATGACATTATTACCTGACGTTAGTGAGAATGACTTGCAATTGAAAAAGGTAAAGCTGTATAATGGACTTCTAAAGAAAAAAATACATGTCTACATGAAAGAAAAATTAAAAATTCCCCTGCAACCCGACAAGTCAATATTTCAAAATGCTGAAAAAGATTTGTTTCAGCTTCACACATATTTAGCATTAGATTATCTATTTCCTGCGAAATTTAATGGGCTTTTGTCCATTCCCATTTATAAAGTATCCGAATACCCTGAAATGGGCATTGTTCATTGTATAAACCCACTCACGTTCGTTCACAAAACTTTTGCGGAGTATTTAGTTGCTCTTTTCATCCATCAAACACTGATATCGAATGACAATAAAGATGTCCCATTTAATTTTAAATTCTACGCATTGTTGGCTGAGGTATTTTTATACGAAAAAACTAACAGAGATTTTTTACATAAAGCTACTTGTAAATTTTTAGATGAAATGTTGAGCCAATGCGCATTGGATAGCATTAAACTATTACAAATCATTGTATGAAGCATCCAAATTTAGAAAAAATGATAGATTTTTTAGAGGCAAAAATTTATGAAAAATATCCCAATTTGTTTACTTTTGCGTTAAGGATTTGGTCGCACGCAATTACTGAGGAAATTCAGTGTAAGGCAGTTATTGCAGCATTACTGGAAAGCGGAGAAGACTCTTCCTTGAAAATCTGTATCAAACTTTGTAAAGTATTTCGATTTAATGGTAATGGAATGAGCATTAATAATACTTTGCATTGCAAGATTTTGGTTTTGGTACTGGAAAAACTTCACTATGATGTTGCCACTCTTATTCGAACAAAGCGATGGTTTCCACCAAAAACGTAACGTTATCGTTAACGTTAGTAGCGTAATTTGTAATAATTATCTATTATCTATTAAAGAAATAATTTTGTAAATTGTGAAGTGTATACAACATTGGTATAACTCTTTTTTCACATCATCCGTTCAGCATCTTTTTTTTGTAAGTAGGGACAATTTATTTTTAAAATGTGTGGAGTTTATGAGTGAGCTCGGTAAAAGATCGATGTTCACTATTAGTAATAAAATCGCTGGGCAAAGTTAAATTAATAAAACTAATCTGCCCAATTCGTTGGTGTATTCATATCTAAAAAATGGCATAGAAACCACGTTTACATGGAAAAGTAATTTCTTCAAGCCAAATCCGACTTAACATCATGTGGTTTTTAAAATTTCAAGTGCAGTGACCCAGCAAAACCTCTGGCAGTTTGTGTATATTTACGTATTTCTAAATGTATGACAAAATCTACTGGCATGTTGGTAGAGTCCATGCATACATGCACAAGGAATATATGAAGCATGTAATCTAACAACACACCACTATTTTATAAATGATTTGTTTTCGCCAAAACATTAGCATGCATGTAATCGGTATGAACTATTTTGATATATACCACATGTAAATATAAGAAATATATATAAGCTCTAGCATATTTCAAAGCTTTCATTTTCACTGGAAAAAAAACAAAGTAAATTCGTTCTAATTCAATTTCATCTTGTTTCTTTTAAGTGTCTTTTAAAAGTAAAAACCTCTTCTGGAACAGCTTAGCTTGCCAAATGAACTCATTTGACAAGATCATTGTTACCCTTGTGTTCACATACTTTCATATCTGTACAATTTAGATTAAAAAATGCACGTTTTTTTTATAGAAAAGTCCTACTTGAAGTGAATAACGTCACTGCCAAATTTAGAAAAGATTTCTTTCAACTGCAATGAGCCATCTACAGCATGACGAGCTTCTTTCAATAGTTTGATGTCTTTGTTTTTTAAGTCCACATAGTATATATGTATCTTGGCTTGGGTTGACGTGTATCTATAAAAAGCATATTAACCATCATCTTAAATCTGCTTAATTATTTTTTCTGCAATAAACAGCATGCATGTAAATCGACTGGGTTTATTTTTCTCTTTCAACGACGTACATGTATGCATACATATAAACGTGCGATGCGACATATCTCAAACACAGAGACACAGCAAACAACAAACTTACTCATAAGGTAATTTATGTGTATTTAATAATTAAGTTAGCGAACCGATAGACTAGCTTGATTCAATTCATGTTCACCAAACTGCCTCATAAACTGCCGATTTTATTTTTTCTTTGTAGAGTGTATTCAGCTTGTAATTTAGGAAAGCTACTTTTCGTACATAGGTCAAACCATAATTTTTAATAACATGTTAAAATTTCGTTATAAAATTCTACCTCTAAAACTTTACTAATCAGGATAAATCCAAGCCTTTAGTATTTAAATTCCAGACATGTACATCTGAAGACCGTACCTATTACCGTGTCCATTTTTATGGTCCACCTTAAACAAAATGTATATAATATTTACATTTAATTGGATGTTTTTATATTTTCATGAATTGTAAATAGTATGATGCATGGTCACATAAAGCTTCTTCACTCACATGTACAGTAAAATTCAAACACATGCATAGAATAAATGTTAATATTACACCTTTTGCTTTCGACGGGAAGCGTCCCCGGGCCTGGTCAGTTATGTAATATGTAATAGTATGCATACTTGTCAATAAAAATTATAAATGTATATATTTAACATCAATTTCTGTACCGAAACCATGCCATAATACTATCCTATTAATTTGTTTTATGTGATATACATTTAAGTATAGAACGTAAAACATTACCACTAAAATCCTAGGTGCTCTGCTGAAAAAATTCTTCGTTGTAAAATGTGTATTCAACATCCGGTTAAACTCTTTCTTCCATGATCTGTTCAGCATCTGTGCTTTTGTAAGTACGGATAATTTTTTTGTAAAAAGTGTGAAACTAATGGGTGAGCTCGGCAAAAAGTGATGTGATGTGCACTATTAGTTATAAAATCTCTGAGCAAAGTTAAATTAGTAAAGCTATTCTGCCTAATTTGTTGATATATTCATATTTAAACAGATGTAATAAAAACCACATTTACAAGTTATTTCATAAACCTAAATTTGACTTGAAGCACACAACATACCTGTTAGCATCAGTTTTTGTTCAAGTGCGGTGACCGAGCAAAATGTCTTACAATATGTGTGTATGAATGTATTTCTAAACGTATGACAATATCTACTAGTACGTTAGTGGGGCCCACGCATATGCGCAATAAATATACAAAGCATGTAATCCAAATAAAACACATCTTTATCATATGATTTATATTCTCCAAAATACGAGCATGACTGTAATCGATATGAACTATTTTGATGTGCAAACTATATTCACTAACATATTCAAGTATTTATTTATATCTCCTTTTATAAAGACTTGATTAATGAAATTAAAATGAATTAAAGAACGTTTTTTTATCGCAGAATGTATGTTATGTGCATGTGAAGACTGCGTGATAAATATCAGTGTAAATTGAACTTATTACTGTCGTCAAAGAAGAATGAACACTGCATCACACTGGATATTTTAAGACGATATTTGTTGGCGACGAGAGAATGAATTAAAAATTCAGACAACTGCTGGTTGAGATTTTAAATAGAAAAAGGGAAGTTTTTAATAACGTAACGCGCAAAATTTTAGACCACATGCTAAACCAATGTATAATATATTGTCCATTTATGTTGATTGTGTACTTTACTAAAAACATTAAAGTCATCATTTAGGAAAACGTACATTAAATATTTTTTATATATACCCATATTTCTGTTTTGAGGATTCTTAAGTAATTCATGAGTTATTTTAAAACGATTTTCAATGAGTTTTGGCACAGTTTGATACACTGACTGTTTACAAGTTGTATTGGTGAAAACAATGAACAAAAATCACAAAATAGAATCGCATGATGCATCTTGCAAAAACCTGATTTCATACTGCAATGAGCAGGCAGCATCTGCAAGTTGAGTCATTCACAAATTATGTGCTCTTGAGCAGATATAATACCAAACGTATGTATATGCAGCTGGATTGTGAGCAGACTTGAACATGTGATGAGTGTGTGTGTGGTATATTTTCACATAGCAAACGTATTATTTTCGTCTGATAAACAAGACTTCACACTCTCAGCCCATCTCACCCAAACACAACGTAGAGTTAGGTTATGCAACAATAATGAACTTGTTGAGCTAGCTTTTCGTCAGCTGCTCGAGCTAAAAACATAACAAAAAGATTTCGTACTTGTACTGGTTCTTCTTTACACTCAGCACAGCAAAATAATAAACATCGAAGTAATCGAATTTAAAAAATATTTCTTTTGATTTGAGTGTAAATTTTATTAAGAATCTAAAGAAATATTAAGAAACAAATATTAGTGCTATTTTATACAATCCAAAACAAATAATTTACAATACAGATCATTGGGTTACCCCTGAGACTATTTTATACTTTTGGAATGTTAACAGTTAACAATTTAAAAGTTTAAAAAATAAACTTAAATTTGTAAGGCAGCTATAGAAAGAATTGTGGACGATTTTAAAGTGAAAGGTTTTTTGTGCTCCAAAATATACAATTACAAATACAAATTTTAATCATGACCGAGACAGGTCATGGAATTGCCCTTGAGGTAGGTCCACACTTTTGGACTGCTGATACCATTTGTCTGTTTTATAAGGCCACGTATCACATCATTCAACCTGCTGTGGAGCGTAAACGACAAGATGAGTTAAATAAAAACAAGGAAACCAATCCTGTTGCTAAGAGTGAAAACGTTGAAGATCAAAAGCTGGACAAATTTGTGGAACAATTAAATAATAAAAGTTGTCAAGTTTTTGGTAATAAATCGTGGGTGGAAATGATGGGAACTGGTGATTTTGACATTTTAAAAATGAGTCATGACAATTTTGGTAAAAGCAGGGACACAATGAAAATCGACAACGACGAGGCTAAGAAAGCTGATGTTGTCCAGCTTCTCAAACTTATTCGCCATAAGTATGAGCACATTGGAAAACTGGCGAAGACGTTTTTTGTTAAAGGAGAAGGACCAGAAAACCACCGGTTTGTTACTTATTGGATAACAAAATTTCCTAGACTACTTTCTTTTTTGTGGGTTAAGTTTTACGAGTACAAGGAAAGGTTGACAAGTTATTATCCCGAGCACACTGTTTCGAACACTAATAATTTTAGCTTGATGCCAATCGAGCGACCAAATGACTCACATGTGGATTTAAGAGATGTAGTGGACTGTATCAACAAAGCTTTAATCGATCATTTCGAGAAAGGTAATCTGTGTTACAAAAAAATATTATCGACTGGTCGATGAAATAATGCAATTGTTTTTTTTAATAATTACCTCAAAACTTTTTTTTTTGGAAATATGGAAATCTTAAATTTTTCTTGACAATTTACCGTAAAAAATATCTAGAATAAAAAAATTAATCAATTTCTGTAAAAAAGTGAATGCATTACAGCAACAGTTAAACATTGAGTTCAATTTGATAGTATTCCTGAAAAGGATTATGCGATATATTGTCGTTTTTTGTCCAGATTGAGACGAATATTGTTTCTTAATTGTAAACTCCATGCTAAATTATTTAAACATTTATTTGTTTACAGGGACTGTTATCAAACGTTTTGGAGAAAAGGATGGACGATGTTCACTGGAGTTTAGGGCATTCCATGGATTATTACAAGTATTGGACAAAAGCTCATCAATCAGTGCTCAGATAATAGCCGGGGAAAATGTTGGACTTGTTGTATCACATTCTTTCACAAAACACAAACTGGAGTACGTAAGCACAGAGAAGACGTCAATGGAGAAAATCATACTAATATTTGCTGACAACATTCAAGAAGACGAAGTATGGAGAGATTGTACAAATTGTGATTGTAGAGTAATTGTGTTTGGAGAGGAGAAAAAAATGGACAAACAAAAAATTAAAACTGCTGTAGGTAAATTTACAGCGAAAAATGTTAACATTAAACTGAATGAGTGTCCAATAACAGGACATGACATAAGTCCATTGAAACAAACCATTATTTTTGAAGATGGTCAAGTGTGCATTCAAGGTAAACATAAGAAAATCAAGGAAATTTTTTCTGAATGCAAAGCTGATGAGATATGTAATGAGTTTAAAGGGGATTTTATAAATCAGTTACTTAGGCAGAAAATCCCTACGCTTTTTGGTGACTACAAATTTTCAACTGTTGATGGAGTTTATGTGGGGCGTTCGTTGCATACTAATGGGTATTTAAGAGTTAACCGAGAGTTTTTGAAATGGCCTACATTTGAGAGGTTTGGGTATCCTATTTGTTTGTTTGTTGCATGTGGATTTTCTAAGGAACAGAAGGCTTATTTTAACAATTATAAATGGTTTACAGTTAACGATTTTGATAAAATTTTCAGTACTTTTAGACATGCAAGCCCAGGCGGGTCAAGACAAACAAACAAGCAAATTCGTCTTCGAAGGTTTAGACACCCTGAAGAAAGCAAAGTAGCATTTCTGGATTTAGGCGAAACTGAAAGTGAAATTCGTGAGGATATTCTAATACGAAACAACTTATTACGTGATAGGCCAGAGTGCATCCATTATTTGCATTTTGATGAAAATAATCAATTGTTCTATCGGGTAACAAATTTTATTAACGTTGATAGATTAGAGGATTTTAGTCTAGGAAAAGAAAATACATTTTTAGAAAAGATTCGTCAAGAAAACCACAAGTCTATCTTTGTAACGGCAGAACCAGGAGGAGGTAAAACGCATTTGCTCAAAAGCTTAGGTGGACAAATGATAAAAAATGAGAAATTTGGTTTAGTAATATTTATTTCATTTAGTCAATTTATCGAGCTAATTCACACTGAAACCAATCTGGACAGAAATCTCAGCCTTGTCATGATAATCAAAAAAGTGCTCCACAAAATTCTTTCGTGTCGATCTGAGCATGAAAAATATTTTCTTAGTAAGTGGCTTGATCAGCAAGTCGTTGGAAATAAATTTGGTTTAATTAACTTAATGATTGATGGTCTAGATGAGGTTCCAATGAGTTCAATGACATTGGCAGTGGATTCATTAAAAGTCATTCAAAATGAGATAAAGGCAATTCGGTTGTGGGTATCGTCACGTCAACCTATTCCTAATGAAAACAATGAGTTGGCATATGACACAGTGCAAATCCTTCCATTCTCGAAAACGGGGCAGACACTTTTTTATGTGAAATATTTTCAGAAATATTTACCAGATAAAAACCCGCACGAACTTGCCACAAAATGCACCGGCCATATAGAAAAAGAAATAGAAAACCAATTTCGAGCTCGAATCGCAACTACTCCATTGCATTGCACTATGCTTGCCGAGCTTTATGAGCAAGCAATGAAGTCATCATCTCAATTCAGCAAATGGGACTTGCTTCTAGATAAATTAAGTTTATATGAAGGGCTTCTAAAGAAAAAGGTTAATGTTTACATGACAGAAAAATTAAATATTCCACTCCAACCCAATATAAAAATGAAACGTTTTCTTCTACACAACGAAAATGTTTATTTTCAACTTCTTACCTATTTGGCATTAGAATACCTCTTTCCTGGAAAATTTAAAAAGCCTGTAGCAGCGCAGGAATACACAGCAGAAGATGTTCTTGATATGGGTATTGTTCAATGTGTAGAACCGCTCTTATTTGTTCACAAGACATTCGCTGAATATTTAATTGCTCGATTTATCTATAAAGAGCTCATATCCGAGACAGACATTCACGAGCGACATTATCTGCAATCAGTCAATGAACTGCTAGCTGAGGTGTTTATGCATTGTCAAGTACAACCAGATTTCGAATATGACATCATTTGCAAATTTTTAAATCAAATGCTCAGCCAATCCTCCCTGGATAATATGCCATTACTACAAAACCATCGCATGCAGCATCCAAATTTAGAAAATATTTTAAATTTATTTAATGAACCAATTCATGATAAGTACCCGAACGTTTTTATGCTTGCTTTGAGGTTTTGGTCGTTTAACGAAGAAATTCAGAGTAATATTCTACTCAAAGCAATACAAAGTCAAGGATCAAATTTACATGAAGTTTTCATTAGCCTCTGTGAAGCATTCGGATTAATTAGTCAGGGAACTAATATTAGCAGTTTGCTTATTCGGGAAATATTTTGGTTGTTACAGCTCATTTATGAAACAAGGAAAAACCAGCTTGCCAATGAAAAAACGAACTTCAATCTTAAAACTAGAAAAATGTTGAAAGTAACGAGTAATAATAAGTACACTGCAATAATGACTTTACCTTTATTTGTAGGAAATAGATACAATTCTATAAGAAAGTTTCTTGTTGAAAATTTAGGGGAAGATGTTAATGCACTTTTACCCGACGGACGAAGCGTATTATGTTTAATAGGTCGAAATGATATCGATTCTAGATTTACCGAAGAAGAATCTGAAAATTATCACGATACTTTGGAAATGTATATAAATCATGGATTTAACCAAGTAGATTCGAAAACTGTAAAAGAAGGTTGGAACGCACTTGCATGCGCCGTCCATGCTTTTTGCTCCAAATTGCAAGTGAAAACGTTAAAGTTATTTCAATCTGCTGGCTTTGATTTTAATGCAAAAGATAGGGATGGTAACACAATTCTTCATTTTTGTGTAGAGTCCATTGATAGTTCTTCATTTGCTGCTGCGTTAGTTGTATTCGGTTGCGATCTATCTCTAAAAAATGGGAAAGGTCGGTGTAGTTTGTGCTTGGCTTTGGGCAGTAGGAGGTTTAGTATAGGTATGGTATTGTGGAGACTGATGGTATGTTTAAAAAAGGAACCTTGTGGAAAAAAGTGTGAAAATATGTTGAACGAAATGAAAAGTAGACTTCAACCAGATAATATGCATTTTATTCAATTTGACGGAGAAGTAATTGATAAACTGAAGGAACTGGGCTACTTTGATTACTTGCCTGCAAACGTCGAGTTGAAAAAACGTAAATATTTTTTTTATTTCAATAATCGTGGAGTCGTTAAGTTTTTCCCTTTAAAAAATCCTGATTAAAAGTACTGCCATTAAGAATGTTTTTAATATAACGGAACTGTTTGTATGGTACCATTTCATGTCAGATTGGATACTAATTTTTTTGTGGTAGGTCTATACTAGCTTTAATGTCGTCTCTAAATACTACATAATAGTTTACTAAACTAATTGTACGCAGAAGTCTAAAATATAAAACAATTTACTCACATTTAAGCATAGGACATTAATTTAAATTTGTATTTAGAAATTAAGAACGTAATATCTAAAATAAACAAATTGTCATTTTCTGTTCATTTTTGTTGTAGCTGCCAATATTTTGAGAGAAATAAAACACTTCAAATTGCTATGTTTAATTAATACCCGGTGTTTATGATGAGATTTCTTTTACTGATTTATGCATTATTTTGTATGGACTGCATATAAGCACCAAAATAATTCAATACCAATCAATCACACTGGTAATGTGAAAAGTAACGATTGTAATCGTACTAATATGTTCCTATGTTGGATTTGGAGCTAGTAAGTACATACATATAATGCATTAGATTGACTAAAAGTAACAGCTTTACTTATTTATTTACTTCGAAGCAAACATCACCAAACGTTCGTTTCTTTAGGATATATTGTTCAAATGCTTTTATGAAAGATATTGTAGGAAGCTGTATTGTGGTCTTGTCTAAAAATAAGTGAAATACAAAAAGAAAATCTTCGCTGCAATTTTCTTCACTGCATAATGCACAAATAAATTCTTCAAATGTCATTTAGTAAAGCATTCAAACTAATCAACCTTGTTTTCTAACATATTATGGCCGAATATTTTATATGTAAGTATAAATGTACAAAAAATATATAAGTTTGTAAGTTTGTTCGTTAACAAATATTCATATGAACATACCTAAATTTGTGCACTTTGTTAAATAATACATTTTAATTCAAGCAAAAGCCTTTTAAAGTTTAAAAATTACACAAGTACAAACTTTTTGTAATTTAAAAAATTCATCAGTTATTCAATCAAAAAGACATTATCCGTCTTAGACATCCAAGTAAAGAGTATTTCAGTGCGGCGAGTTTAAGGCTTCCATATTTAACTACATAGACTATATTTAACTATTTAGTAATAGAACCACAGTTTGCCCTTAGTTCGTACTCTTTCAAATGATTGTACATTACAACTTCTCTAACATCATTTTTGCATTTGTGCCTTCTGTTGAAGTACTTTAACACACAATCTATTATATTTTCGCAACAAAATATGAATATTTTCTTACAGTTATGAATATTATACAAGCACACTTCCAAGGCCATACAAGCTACACCAACTGAAATACCACCACCAAAAATTACAAATATAATAAGTATATTGCCCATCATGTTTGGTTTTGTAGGTTTAACATTTTCCTTAACGCTGTCAAGTTCTGATGCATTCAGAAGCTTTGGCCACCACTCCACTAAACCGGACGTGGCTACTCTCGAATGTTGCTGAAGTATTGATGACGGAACATATGACGCTTGAAAAGTAAACGCTCGTTTTGGTTCCGAAAATTTATGAATGCTAACATCAGAATGTTTGTCTAACGTTTTGAGATGTCTCCGATTACTTTGAGCTAAATGATTTGGAAGGACCCAAGCTGTTTTGTTACAAATATTAAGGTCATCTATAAATATTTGTTGCTGCTTTCTAAGGAAATGTTTTCTGAAAACCTTTCCATCGAGAATTTATTTCATCGTGAGTTTACCAACGAGTCCAACTTCGAATTCGAAAAATTATTCGAATAACGTGCTGGTTCAAGCATTGCTTCGAGTACCTTCGGATGCATTTCCGAATAGTTTCGAATCTTTGTATATTTTGCAAAACTATCTATCCTATCCCATTCAGTAAGAAAAAGTTCAACAAATTATTTAGCAGTAATTTTAGTGTTTTAAAACAACGTATAAAATATAAAATCTGGGTCAAATCGTTCGTCTTCGGTATACTCATTTCCGTAAATCCGATCAAAGTTTTGAATTCTGCTGTACATTTTAAAGTTATCCTCAATCAGTTCGTCAAGATTGTGATAAGGAATATGTTCTCTGGGCATCACGATTTTGTATACGTTTTCACTTTTAGAAGCATTGCTAATCACTAAGCCTCCTAGAAATATTCCACTCATCACAAACCTTATTTGTGCTTGCTTATCAAAGTTTCCCTTGTTCCAACAAAACTTTAATTATGCTTAAAAAAGTACTTGGCAGACAAAACTGCCTATTCACAACTTTGCTTAGCCGAATAATTCCGGTGAAGAGCAATGTGACGGAAATAATCAAACAAAGCAATACCGGCCACTCAAAAACAGAAAGAAACTTAAAGAATGTGAAGGCTTCGACCCCTCCGTTGCCACAACTAACGAAACGGAGTTTACCCAAATCATTTTTTATTTGGAAGGCGTTGTCGTAGCCTACGATTTCACGTTCCATGAAAAACAGATCTCTGGGCATATACATCAAAAGCAAGTGATTCTCATTTGTCGTTGGGTCAAAATAGTAGTCGCTCACATTTCCAATCAAATTTTGAAAAATGGATGCGTAGCTCAAAGCAAGTATTTTAGTTTTTTCCGAATATTTCAAATTAAACTTGCGAAGTTGTTCAAGTGGGAATTCTATTGCTGTGGAGTGACCCTTTAAAAATGTATCAATTTCTTCTGCTAGACGGGTTCCATGGTCATGTAATCCATTACGTATTGGAAATCCGACGGTTTTTTGAGACCTTTCAAGAAATTCAATAGTGGCAAACGAGACTTGGTTGAATTTTATAGGTATAATTGCTAAAAAATTTGTACATTCAAAGCAGGGATAAATAAGGTTCAATGTTGATATGTGCCACTCCAACATTTCAAATATTTTCGAACCATTTGGTTTGCAGCGGACGTGGGCAATTACTTGAACATCATTTACAATCTGATACCGATGTCTGGAACGTTGGTAGAACCTGTAACTTGTCTTAAGACTCCAGTGAGCCAACGAAATTAAATCATATTCTTGTACGCTATTTTTCGTATCTATTAGAATGTTAACATGTGGCCTTAAACTAGGCAAAGTATTTAATTGTCTACGTGTGCGACGAAATATGTCTGTGTATTTTCCTAAACGAACCATTTTCTCAGGCATAAATAAATCCACTTGAACTTCGCACTGCCAAGGTTTCGTTACTTTGGTAAAGCTCTCAATATTGATTTCAATGCAGAAGCTTCTGGTAATCAGATCGTTCAACAAGATTGGATCAAAATAATTTGATGTGGCGCAATAATGTCTAAATTCGTTTCTCCATCCACCAAACTTGACCACGCTAGAAAAAAAACCCATTCAACTCGGACATTACATTTTTCGTGGTCCATAAAACACCCGAGAGAGTACTCGTCTTGTTTTTCTGAGGATTGAAATATGTAAGATTGTATATAGCTGGGCAAAGTTTCTGAGAATCACAGGATATAATATTGCTGGATATATGTCGATGCCTTCAAAGTTATTCATAACAATAAGGCAGTTGCTATTGATAAAAGGCTCTAAAGTAGAGTACAAGTTGTGCACAACCTTGGGTAACTTAGGCAATGGAGGTGTTGAAGCAAATTGTTTTAGGTAATCAGATGTGAATGCGTTGAAAACTGTTTGAGAATAATCCTCTAGTATACGTTGAATACTTGGATCTGATCCCACTACTTTTGTAATTATTGTGTAATTTATATGACAAAATATTATTTTATATCGGGAGGCCGATATATTTAGACAGAATGAACTTAAATTTATTAAAGAAACCCAAAACGAGAGTGCACAGATTCTCATATTTTACTGGTTTTTCAATTGTTGTTGTAAATGTTACTCGAAGGGGTAAAATTTGTGTATTGGATGTTTTTATATTTCGTCTGCAAACTACGATTATGAAAAGTATTTAAATATTCGATTGCTGTGATCTAATGTCCGTAGATCTATTTGTCTCTTTATTTTTTTACTTTCGCTGAAAGTTTACTTTCTGCAATTTTTTTTTCAGAAACCAACCAATTGTTGAAACCTTGAAATTGCAATTGACAACTGACGTTGATTTTTAGTTGCCCAATGTATATAGTAGCTTGTCTAATGGTTTCCACTTAGAAAACTGAACTGCTAGAATATTCTGGTGTGTTGTAGACTAAAGCTTATTAAGCTTATTAAATAAATGGATTTTGAAAGGACCACGTAATATTTGAATATATAAGTTGTATTAAGTTATTCATATATAAGTTAATCAAAGTACTAATGTAGCTTGGGTACCATGACCTGGCAGAATTAAAACTACTAAATCCCTATTTTTATGATTGGATAAATTTTTTAGTAAAGCGAGGTTCCAATATTAAAGCCATAAGCATAACCAAATTTATAGGGGAACTATCATTAAATTAACATGAATAATTAAATACATCTTTAGACATCAGGATATTATGAGGTTAGTTCAGAAGCCAATTTATTTTATTTAAAATCTGCTTTATTATAAAATGTAATACGGTTATGTACTGTCAGCTCTATTTGCAATAACAAAATACATATCTACAACTGTTTTATAAAGGTTTTTAACGTACAACATATTAGCGTAGTGCGAAATTTTAGATCTTGAAGTGCTTTAATTAGCCTAGCTACTAAATATCTTAGGAAACTATAAATAAATAAATTGAGGTTTATTGTCATCAAGTTTCCTCGAGAGGAAAATTACACTAGCATGACATGAAATACTT
>JAQFZH010000786.1:0-27432 GCA_034695485.1 Entomobrya nivalis
TAATAGCATAAAAGAAACAGTTGCTGCTGATTGTGTGCTTTACTAGTATGAATGCGTGTGTCTAACAATATTGGCGGAGGAGGAGAAGATAGTTCATTCTTGAGGAAGAATAGGACATCAATGACATGTACGATGCAATGCAACCAAAGTTACTACGTTTACGTGGTCGTTTCAGTTTTGAGCTTACCGATGCTCTAGGCTTTATTTCTTGAGTCTGCAATATTTTTCTCTGAATGTTTATTTTATTCAAAAACTTCATTCCCAATCATTTTCCATAAATAAATAAAATAAATATGCGAAATAAAAAAGTGTGCGTTCACTGTAAAGGAAAGTATTATCTATATAGGGAGTCTGCTTGGTTTGGCATGTCTTGACAAGCAAATATGGCATTGTGTTGATATGTAAGCAAAAACAACAGCGTTGAATGTAAAAATTTTCCAATTGTCCAAAGATTGCATGATATGTACAGTACATGATACACACATGCTGAATGAATGCACGGTTGCTGTTCTAGTTCATGGCTCGGCTCGTGTTTTCTCCAAATTTTCTTTTTATTCCAGCGTAACGTTTGATTCATTCTTCATTTGTTCTACTACTGCTATTTTTGCTGTCCATACCGCTATGCTGCTGGTATTGATTCCTTTTCTTTTTCTGGTTAGGTTTCGTCAGGGTTCTGGGATGGATTACTTGAAGAAGATGATGATGATAATAATAAATAGTTTTGAGCTGTTACTCCTGATTCAGCATTTTCAATAATGCAAAAATACACATGATTGCTGAATGTTGAAAAAGTAGTGACGTTTGTTCTTTCTTAGAAGCCCGGTTGATGGTAAGAAGTTGCCTTGCAACACGCTTAAGAACATGTTGTGCCTTGCCGTGTAGCCACAATATTACGTCCACGTGGAGAAAGTGCATATGCCTAAATATCATAGCTTAGCAGTTTGAAACTGAGAAACTGAGGCATGCAAGGAATAAATGAGATAGCTTTACGAAGTAAATCTCGCTTCCCATTGTTGGAAAGGGATAAGGGATTAGGTTCAGGGATAAGGGATTGTGACATAGTTATATGCACATGATATATTTCAATCATATTTTAAATTTCTTAAATTACCAGAACATTACAGATTTCACAATAATGCCTACTTGACAAAATGAAGATTATTTTGAGCAACCATGTATATATTTATGTCCCAACTTGATTTTTAAACTATGCATGTTGTAAATGATGCTTCTTAAATTCTTATTTTATTGTTATTTTTGCTATTTTGCAGATGGTGTTGCGGACAGGCAAAATGCGGACATCAGGTAGTAGCACCACCGCTACTCACAATCAGGATGTCCAGAAAAAACAGTCATGCACTCCAAGACGAAGACGCAATACTCATTTGCTCCCTGTAACTGTAATATTTGTGTATCTAGCTGGGGTTCTAATTCCCCAATGTCAAGGATTCTTCTTTCCAAAATCCTTTTTCCGGAAAGATAATCCGCCGCCGCCACCACCCCCATCTCCTCACCAACATCCTCGTGTATTACCAGGTGGAGCGGGCAGCAATGTACAAAGTTTTTATGGAGGAGGAGAAACTCTGCAAGGTGCTGGAACAGATGTCCAGCCAGCTCTAAGGATTGTGAATAGGCCCCATCAACCTCCTCCCAGGAATAATGACCAGGCAGCACAACCCAGTGGACCAGTCCCTGGATCAGGATTTCACGTACCTAGAGAACTATGCATGGCTTGTGAACGCTTTCCATGGATGCCGGTTGCAGGTGAAAGACCATCAGTTGGAGCTTCATCTAATGACGTATCTAACTCCTTGCATCCACAACAACAACAACAAGAGCAACAAAGCCAGCCAAAACCTTTCATCACTTCCTCATCACATAGTTCAACTCCAACTAAAACAATAGTCATAAATGCTCTTGGAGAGGCTAATGGACCTTTGCCAATACCTCCCGGTATTCCAAGTAGAAGACCATTTGCCATACAGTTTGACGGAAATGAATCGGGTAACAAGGTTAATTATCAGGATACACCAAAGAACGCCCCACAATCTCAATCAACAGCTCATCAGCAGCAGCAGCAGCAGCAGCAACGACCACCACCACAACAGAATGACTTTTCTCAGAACAAACCAGAAAGACCTGTCTCATTTCAGATATTTCAAGCTGGACAATCAAACAAGCAGCAAGCCACTTTATTGCAACAGAGTCAACATCCGATTGGCTTACACCCCCCACCAATTTCACAGCCAGGTGTACATTCTGGAGGATACGGTCGTCCATCACTCTTACTTCCGGTACAATCATCACATATAAGTTTTAATCAAGGGGGATCTGCTCCACCTCCAAATCCCTTGGCAGTGAGCTCCATTGTTGCTTCTCAACAAAATAATGCGCAACTTCCTCAATTCCAAAAGGTTGAACCGGCGAAATTGGTGTATCAGGAGCACTTTACTGTTCCGCCAAATAATGTACCACCTTCTCCACAGAATTTCAAAGTACCAATAATTCCTCAGCCGGAACCTGTTTTAGATTCCAAACCACAAACTAACAACTATGCAACTAATAGCATTGTCCCACCACAGTTTATGCCACAACAAAATTACGGACCACCACCGAAAGAGAGTTACAGACCAGGAGGTGGTCTTTTTCTACAAATGAGGCCACCAGCACCATACCAAATGCAACTACCCAGACCAAACCGACCATCTCCAAATATGAGACCTCCAGGTCCTCTAATTCATTATGGTAAACCAGTTCGCATTCCAACCAATATAGGCCCACAAAGGCCTTCTGGACAAGTGTTTTTCCCACCACCTCAAGCATACCTTCAAATGGGACCACCCCCTCCATTACAACCTCCCCAGCCTCAAAACGGTGGATATGGGGCTCCGAGACCGGAGATTAACACATTGGATGCTCCTGTCCGACCACACGAAGAAAGACGACCATCACCTTCCGGTCAAGTGCTCAATGTGCAATTACCCCAACAACAGGGCAATCGGGTACCATATCAGCAAGGAGGGCAAGATTTCAACTCCAACTCTATTCAACCGGTTCCCATTCCAATTCCAACAACTCTGCATACTTCTAACTCCATCCAAGAATCCGGTAATAATGTCAATGTGAGGCCACATAAGGAAGAGGGATCAACATTTACTCAAGAAACTGGCTGGGAAATCATACCTTCAATTCAAACAGATCTAACACACCTTTTTGCTCCAGAGAGGGGACAGCCTTCCTCCCAAAGCGGAAAAGAACTTCCAGTTCCAGTACCTATACCAGTTCCACAGTCCCATCCACCAAAGTCACCATTTTTCATAGTTGCTGGGGCCGGACAGCAACAGCAGCAACACCAACAGCAGCAACAACACCTACAGCAGCAGCAACAACACCAACAACACCTACAGCAGCAGCAACAACACCAACAACAGCACCATCAGCAGCAACAACAACAGCATCATCAACAACAACAACATCAAGAAATTAAAGTACAGGACGTAACTTATCATGAAGAAAGCAGAAACCCTGTACCTAGCGTTTCCCCTCCGTTGAATAGTATCACTGAAGAAACATCATCTCAACTCAGCCAGCAACACCAGCAGATAAATTCCCAGGGGGCAAACGATAATCGGCAAAACGGTGATCAGCAACAACATCCAGACGTACAACAAGCCATCCAAAAATACATTCGACCTCGGCCATTTATTCTTGGAGTTCCTGCTAATCGATTGCGTCCCATAATCTTCAGACCTCACCCACAACAACAGCAACACTCATTCCAGCATTTGCCCCCTTCCATAATGACAGCCTTAAACCATGCCCAACAAACATCTCTACTAACCCATCAAGGATTAAGACAAGGAAATTTGGGTCAGTCACTTCGAGAGAATACAATCTACGTTAGTCCCATAGTAGCGGCTACAATAGCTAATGCACAGCAACAACAAGTTCAACAGCTTGGTACTAATAATGCCCTTTCAAGTGAAAGTACGTCCAACTCTGCTCAACAAGAGACTCACGAGGCTAACAACCTTGAACAACAGCATGGAGTCGATCCTAGAATACCCTCCGGTTCTTCTTCTGTCGATCAGTCTAATCCTAATTGTCAAGGAACACAGCAACAACAGCCTTGGTTAATCCCAATTACAACACACCAACAACAACAACAATCCCAAGTGGATAATACGTTACAGCAAGAAAATCAGGAAGTGGAACATGCATCACAATCCACAGATCAATCAGCTCCATCCTCTGTTGGCTATACTCCCGGTAAAGATGATCAGTCACAATCATATGGCTCAGGTTCTGCAAGAGATAATGTGAATGACAATGACGCATCATCTTCGCCTGAGTCGTTTGCACCCCAACCAACTCTAGCTACTTCTTTAGCAACTGCATCTGCCTCCACAGCAACAACAGCTGCGGCAAATAATGTGGATCCAACAGTTTCCTCGTCTTCCCCCGGAATCCGCGGTTCAATAACAGTTTCAGATAACGGTAATAAAGGTTCATACCTAATTTACTATCCAAGAGCAGTTTCGAAATCCCCCGTTTATTGGGTTCAGCCATCTCGTACGGCATCTCAAGGAGTGGTTCGACTTTCCCCACAAGTTACTCCTGTGTCACCCTCCGTTGCTTCGACTGTTGTAACATGGTCGAGACCTAGAGTGGTTGTAGCTAATCAATTCAGAATGGAACACCAGCCGCAACAACAACAGCAACAACTTCGTTTGGAAAGTTCGGCAAGTCAAGAAGCCAGTTACGAACGGGGAGAGGAGACAGACGGAAGTGAGGAACAGACACAGTCTGGACAGGTTTCTTCTGATGCAGATGTTGATCATAATGAGCACATTCCATTTGGCACAAAACTTGGGGTGTCCAGAGACAACTTTAATAAAATCCAGACTCCCTACGATATCATATCTGTTGGTGGATCAGATGACGAGGCACAGAGTTTAGGTGAGTTTCTCTTTTTAGGTCGTAACTCATAAACTTCCTGACATACTTTCGTACCTAAGTCAATTCAATACCTTGTGTTTCATAATACTCAATATATAATATAAAACGCATCGTGTAGTCTAGAAATCCTCCAAAAAAGGTTTCTGGCATACTACACCCATGAGGACGATATAAGTATATTTGTATGTGTACATAATAGTTTGACTTCCCCTTCCACGTACACTACAACCGACAGTGGGTGCTTTTTTCTAGAATGAAACATTTCTTCCTCTCCCATGTGACACGAGAAAATTACTGACATGAAACTATATTTATTGCATAATTCGCCTTTTTGCAAGCCAGAAATAACGTGTGTATCGTTTGGGAAACTGCAAACATAATATTATTGATAAGTTATGAGATGGTCTACATATTTCTAAAAGAGAAGTTTGAATATTTGACTTCATAGGCAATTTTTTCCCAAAATCACAAAATCGAAAACTTTCGCAGAACAAATCAGTACGATATAATGAATGTAGTATGAATTGAATATTCATTTGCACGTGTTCTAATAAATATATGAAACATGAAGTTTTGATGTTCTTTATTTATCGTTAAAATGATGTGAAAATCTACTCTGGTTTTTTTTTCTAGAAGAGGCATCAGTCTCTACTGACCACTCACAAGGCCTTGAATCGACAGAACAAGAAGGGAAAGATAACTATGGTGACTCTGGATTCACCTCATCCGGTCAGGATGGTTCAACCGGAACTGGTAATGATCAAGTAGAGGCAGTAAATAGCGGACAGTCTAACGAATATCCCGAAGAAGGCCAACAGCAACAACTTTCCATACAAAATGAAAATAATTTGCAAAACGTGCATCAAGAAACTTCCAAGGATTCTTCCCCTCAACAGCAGCATCAAGACACGAACGAAGACGCGGATGATGAGCGCGATGACTTTGGATTCCGTCCCCAGACTATATTCCGAAAGCCCATATCAACTACTGTGATCCACTCACCGGGAGCAAGTTCCTTCCAGTCCATGAAACTACCAAATTTCAAGCCTCATCGTGTGATCGTTCATGACTTCACCACTCACTCTGCTAATGCAGCTGCCACGGGCCCGTCAGCCTCTGCATCTGAGCCTCAAGAAAGCTTTGAAAGTTCAAAAGTCCAGCCGCAGCAGACGTTTTCGTCTGAATCTATAACAAGTGCATGGACAGCATCCCAAAAACTCAAAGCTCCTAAGCTTGTAGACAACAATGATGATGAAGAGGAATCATCCGAATCAATTCAGAGACCACAGGGATTCAACATTCAAGAAGTGATTGCATCTGGACCCGTTTCAACTGCTGATTGCTTGTCAACCTCGCATAGTGGCCATTTACTTGCTTCTCTGTCATCCACCACCTCTCCAAGAACTGCTGACTCATCGTCTGCATCTACTACTAGTGCTAAAGGCAGGGATTTCTTTCTTCCGTTAGGTATGTCCCCTTGAAAGTAACTCACATATTCAAATATTTGCTTCGTCCTGTTTGACGATTTCATAGTTCGTGACATGTAATATATGCGAAACGAAAACAATTTTTCATTTGCTCACTTCACAAAAAGTAACTTGAATTTATTAGCATATTTTGTCTACTCGTCTGGGACTTTATCCCAAGTGAGTAAATGGAGCATCAACGTTTTGTAGTTGATACAAAATTTAATCTCTAGGAAAGACCAGCCTCCTATTTAGCATTTTTCAAAGAACTTACTAAGTTATATGTAACATATTATTTACTTTTCAGGCTCTCGTTTTCCTGGAGGCCGTCCATCAATATTTTCAGCCATACGCCGTCCATTCTCCCCCCAATTACCAGTGTCCACCACCACTACTACAACGACTACAACTAGTTCTATAACGTCACCTACATCATCATCCAGCGAAAACCCACAGGAGATATTTAGTCCGTCAATAAGCAATGGCAAAAGAGAACGTTACTACGGACAGAGTCCTTCTGGTTTTGCAGCATCCATTCCAGTTCCAGTCTATCGTCGCCCCATTCACAACATAAACCACAGTTCCAGAGACCAACCGGACCGCGATGAGAGTAATAGCAGCAACGGCGCTAATGGGAACCACATTCACGGTGACAGCGTTACGTATGTTAGACCCCAGGCAAACATTATTCTGTCGGCGGAGGATATCTACAAAATCAGTGAAATGAAAGAGGAGAGAGTTGTTGATAATGCGAACAGCAATGAAGCGATTAGAGCAACTGAGAGCTCTACCTCTGTATCTTCTTCGATGGATAGTGAAACCACTGATTCTCAGGATGAGTTGATCATGTCTACAGAGAAATCGTCATCCTTCTCTGTGTCCGTTGTTGATGAGAAAAGTGGAGGTTTTGCCAATAATCAAGATGAACGAGCTGTATCATCATCGTCTTCCATCGTGTCGGTGGGAAAAAACGACATTCCGCAACAAGTGGCTTCCAGCAAGACTTTAAACAGCAAAATAAACATCGTCCAAGTTACCTCAGTTCCTGTGATTAGCGATACAGAAGTAATAACAACTACAACATCAGCTTTAGGCCCATCTACTTCGGACAGCAGTCCAACCTCAACTACAGCCGTACCATCACCCGCAAGCACTAGCACAAAGATCGTGAAAACCGTAAGAGTTCGTCAGAGAATGCGTTCAGGCTCATTTAACGGTCCACTTCGTACGAGATTCCATGGAGGAAATCGTGTTCGCGTTGTTCACCGACCAGCCAACCAAGAGTACATAAGACATTTTCCAGAATTCGCCACGCATGAAGGGGATAAACTGGCCAAAGAAGAGGAGCAAGAAGTGAAAAATGCTCTGATTGAGCTTAAAAAGTCCACTGAACCAGTGAAGACACTTTAGACATCCTTAAAATACGTATAGTACTAGTAAAGCTGATTGTAGCGCTAAGGAACTTGTAATATCCATTCATCTATCCATCCTTTTATAATATGTGAAAGCTACCGTGCGTACCGTATATAGTTTGCTTTAGTAGCCCGTTTGTTTTTGTGTCTGACCTTGTTTTCTTATCTCATTCATGTGTAATTTATTATTTAGAAAGTGGGTATGTATTTGTTTGTTGCATGTACGTCGTTGTTCGTTTTTGCATTTTTTTGCTACTTTTGTACAAATAGCCGCAGCAAATGTTACAATTATTATGTTCTTAAATGTTAGTTTGTTTTTGAACATTTTGAGTTTGCTCTTATGGTATACATAATTATACTTGTTTTATTTTATACTATGCATTAAATGTTTGTTTTTGCAACCAACATACATACTTAAGAATAAATTAGCCTTAAGGAATGTTTCGCCACAGATGACAGATACAGCAACCCCTCGCCAGAATATATATTATGTACCCAGACGTACTTAAACACAAAGCATGACATTTTTGCACGTAGTCTCGAGCACCTATTCTTCTCAGTGGTTCCACAAGTTGTCCAGTTGTTCCAACCCACTAAACAAAAACCTAGCAGATTGTCAGTGTTAGATGTAATGCAATTCACTCACTAGCCACCCAATAACTACAGTAACAAAAATGTAAACGTGTAGGAAGAGGAAAAGAAAAAAAATCAGGAAAGGAGGAACCGTGGGCAGAGAATTTTTTATTGGAATTACAAGGGAGATTCTGTGTTGCTTCCTTTCACAGGAACTCTGTACACTTACATAACTATTCTCTTACAACCTTTCTAAAAAAGAAAGCTTTCTTTCATACGCATACGACTCATCGTCAGATAGCTGACTGACTTAGATATATAATATGTATGTAGGTACATATCTGCGTACGGAAACACCTCCCTTCTCAGACTTCTTAAAAGTTTTTTGTTTCGTTGACTGACGAGGCACATCAAACGTCACCTTCCTCTCAAGTTCGCCCACACATTTTTCAACAAAGCTTTTTGAGATTTTTTGTGCTTGTACTTTTCCTTGAAAAGATAGTACAGAAAGCCAACAAAAGATATGATACAGTGAAAATGGTAGCAAAGCGTATACTATCAACTATATTATCCCATACATTTCTAAACGAGTATTTCATTCATTTAAACTTCATGTTTTCTTTATACTAATAATGTAGGCATAATAGGTTGCAAAATTAATGGAAAAGGGGAGAAGGTTTCCCACTTAGAGTCAGTTGTATTTATTCAGCTGTCATACTAAGGTTGAGTTACATACAAAAGGTTTATCATTTACAGTCATATTCGGGAATTATCTGAAATTTACCATGTTTTTGTGGATACATCAGGTGTATTTTTGATGGTATGGGTACTAGGCACGAATTAGCAATTCACATCTATCAGTCGTCATCATTGATATTATACATTTTTGAAAAGAAAGAAAAAACATTGCTAATTTTTGTGATCTGGCTGCAGTTTGTTACATAATTCTTACATATTTAATTTTCGCACTTTAATTGTTTACCTTCTGTTTCTCGTAGTTTTCTTGTTTAAATCAACCATATATTTTCTTTAAACAAAACCAATTTATTCATAATTAGAAATCTGGAATATTTTTTAATAATTTCCACCAGGAAAACATGTAAATTGCACAAGAATTTCAAAATCCAAAGAAGGCTTTCATTACAAGTGTCAAGTTTCGCATTGGAAATTCACAACTAAAATGTGAATTCCTACAGTAAGATGTAACGAAGAATCCAATTAAACTTACTTCCTTTTCGCCCCCAAAATGAAAATTAGTATTTTATCTTGTCTCGTTTGTTCCTTTCATCTACACGTGTTTCTTTTCTGCTTTGACTTTAACAAAGCACACTCGAAGGCCATTCTTATCATCTTTTTTCTACAAAAATAGTATGCGGTGCATTACCTAATCCTGTATCATTGCTGTAGGTAGGTAGCATTCATTGCATGCGACAAAAACTTCTTATTATTATCACGGTTACAATTGGTGTGGATTTTGGACTTTCGTGTACTCCGTAAACTTGACGTAGTAGCCCTTTAAAGATATCGCAACGAATGATAATGACTGAAAATGTAATTTACGGGGTAATGTGCGGTTTACGTGCTGCAATTTTTTATCCGATTATTGCAGTGCCAGTAGAAGATTGTAATGTTTGGTAGTAAACATTTTCATGGCATGATAGAGTATAATGAAAATTACAACGATGCTAGTTGTGTTACGTTGTGATGAAAGGCTGATGCTGAAAATGAGTTGTATGTTACATAATAACACTAACATTTCTGGAGGTCATGATGTCATGAATGGGGAAAGAAAGGACTGATACTGACACTACCTTCTATTCTGACTTAATTTATACATACTTGGTACGGATGCCCTGACGCCATTTATTTTACTTCCTTGTTATGAATGATGGTTATGAAGGATATGATATCATCCTTTGAACTCATTAATTTGTGTAACGTTATTCCTCTTCTCAATTGCAGTCTCTATAAATAAGTCATGAAGACTATATGAATTCGAAATAATATGAACAGCACTTACATTTAATTTAAGTGAACTTTTGTTGTTGGTATTGGTATGCCAACCTTCAACCTTGAGAGGTGTTATTTTGGTTGTTGAACTATTAGAATGTATGTATTCCAAAAAATGTATTTTAATGTGGACTTTCATTTACGTATATCGTGTATTGTAGTGTGTAGTAATGTGGATGAGCAAGTAATGGACTGGTAACTATTGGTTTGTTGGCATTGTTTGTTGAATGCATTTAATATCCAAATACGATGATAAGAGTAACTAGCTCGAGATTTTCAAAGAATATAAATTAAAAATTATATTGAAACGGCAAATATGTATTTATGTGCAACGATTATGAATGTTGGCTTCATCAATTATGTATTATCTGTGCATTATGACGTACATGTGTAGTAAAGATGCTCTGAAAATGATGATGGCGGACGTTCAAACTGAATTATTGATACAAATATTTGCACTTTATTGACAATATTGACATCAAGAGAGACAATAATCTGAATGAACAATTTTTCGAAAGGGCTTCCATATGTGAGTGAATATTGTAAGTTTTATTTATTCGTGAGTGATCTTGTATAAACTTGAATTTGGTATCAAACTTTTTTTTTATGTTTATGTTATGTATTTTTTCAATTGTTTTTACTTTACAATAAAAATATTGGCTTGGTTGGAATACAATTTGTAGTATGATCATGTTGTGTTGAAATTGAATTTCAGTGCAGGGTTGTGTTAAAATGTAACTATACTTTAACTATTTTTAATTTGTTCATGTCTAGGAACGTGGCTATAAGCTTTAAATTGTCAAAGTACTTGTATGCTAAACTATTTAAAATTATTTAACTGGAAGGTGAAATATAGATTTCTAAAGTGAGCTAAAGAATTTGAATGATTTCAGTGCTATTTATTTATAGCGTCAACAAGAATTTATAAAAAATGGAATAAAATCATTAAAATAGTTGTAATATAATATTTAACTGTACACACTATTGTATTTATATAAACTTTTACAAAATTGTTTTCAAATAAAAAATCCCGACAAAACTTAGAGTAATTTTTATACGATTAAAGTTATTTTCCATCAAGGTTTCATTGTAGTGAGACATAATGATTTAAATGCATACATCACAATGAACCATGAACATCAAACATTGATAGACGCCTTGCATATGTTGCTGATGATTGATAATAATTTAGAGCGGAGTTTTTCTCTCCTGACATTTCATTCTACATGTATTTATATAGTCTTCTTCTTCAATGCTAGTTTGGCATTTTTCTTTTATATGGTTCTTTGTTTCTTTTTTCGCTTAAAGGAATTCGGTTACTGTAAGATTGCTTGTTTTCCTCTTTCTGATTTTTGTGTCTCCGACGTACAACGTACAGTAATAATTGTTTGATATAATGCAGCACGTCATGTGTGTATGCGTTTCTTTTTTGCATTTCCAAATTGATATGCAGAACGTAAACTATGCAGCATAGGATCTCTTTTCTCCAAGAAGTAGTAGAACAACAATACTTTACATTCCACTGTTGATTTAATAAGAAAATCTGTTTTACACCATACTTGACTAGTATCATGTATGCTGCCTTGAAACTTGAGGTACTAAAGCTACTCGTCGTTTCCTGGAAGCACAGAAGAAAGCAACTGCAGAGGTTAGTCGGTCAGTCGAATACTCTGGTTGGTGCGGCGCATTTTAAGTCTTTCGTTGAGGAGAAAATAAGCATTTCGTCATATTATTATCTACATAGGGTGTTTTTAATGAAATGAGCCGACTTTGGCTGCTCATAATTACGAAACGCATGAATGGACAGGTAAAAGTTATATACCGTTTGGAAGCTCATAATTGAACTTAAAAACAAGCAATAGCAATTTGTTATAGCTGGTACTATTTTTTAGTTACACACTCTAAAACAAAATATTGGCAATTTACACGTAAAATGTGGGCTGAAACACAGTGATCTATCAGAAACAAGATAAGACAGACGATTTTCACAATATCACCCTACAATAAGGCATTTGTCTTCTATAACTTGGCTACATCACAAGAACTGCAAGTCATTTTAATACACCGCAGAAGGATGATAGAAAAATGCATTTTTTCCTAAAAACCATAGGTGAAAAGTTTTAATTTTGGCAAAAAATGTACCCCTCATTACTCAGACCAGCGGGGGTCATCATGGCAAAGTATGACCTGCAAATAGACCACACACTCATTACTGTTAACATACGATTTTAAACTTGACTTGTCTCGTACACTTGAGAAATTTGTGAGCTGTCAAAGCAAATCCAAAAACTACGGCTTAAAAATCTGTGTTTTGACACCTTTAGACAACAGAGGCTGGCTCATTGATTCAGTAAGCTAGAGCTAATTTCTTTGGCAGATATTTAAGTTATAATATTGGTTATTTATTGGTAGTAACAACTTCTCGATTTACTACGTATAGTTGCAGATAGAAACATTCAAAGTCGGCTCATTTCATTGATAACACCCTATGTAGATGTGTATGCGGTGGGAATGGGAAATCATAATATAGAAAGAAATATGTATACAAGAAATGTACATTAACTTTCACTTACGTATGAGTGTTATATGAATTCATGTATGTGTCGAGCGTAGCCTAAAATGCATTTTTATGATTGCACCGACTGTGAGTAGCACTGTAACAGCAAGGAGCTTACTTAATTCAGACTTCATCACTAATTTAATTTGGACCATGCTGTTTAGCAGACCAATGAGGAAATACGGTTTTTCCTTGCAAAGTACTTGCATATCAATCTATTCTTAAAGCCATTATATTTTTATGAAATATTTCAAGAATGGCAGCTAGAAGATGGGAAAATATGAAATACGTTTAATAGATGACGTTTTTTCAACACAACAATTTTGTAAAACAGCAGTACTTACATGTTACGTTACGGATTTACATCATAAATGAAATTACGCCTGACATCATCCACATCCCATACACTATTACTAAACAAGAAAATATGAGCATTTACGCGTGTGCGAGTTTGCACGCAGAATGATGTTCAAAAGGAAATGGTTGAGAAGTTAAACTTTTTCTCAAGAACAATGCGAACAATAGAAATGAAATGACATAGCTCCTGGATAAGATTGTCTGTTAGATACCGACCACGCATTGACCTATTCTGAAAGGTTAAAATTTAAGAACAAAAGAACTTAAATTTCCTAAAAAGATTAACCAGAAAAAGGTCAAATCTTGTCAGATGTCGACCAAATGTTATGCAGAATGTATTGTGTATATGTATGGTTAAATGCATGAAATCAAATTGTATTTGTAATGTACATACATAGTCACGCTTGTTTGTATTTGATTTCAATTCAAGCATTATCAATATGAGTTTATGCATTTAAGTATACAATTGAAGTAAATATGTAAAAGCTGCTTTCTTTGTCCTTCCAAAAATCTATTATTGTTGTAATTTTTGTAAATATGATGTTCGTCACCCATTTAAAAAATATAAATCAAAAATACTTAATATAACATTAATATTATAATCAACTAAATATTTATTTTTAAAGAAAGGTATCAAAATTTTCACATTAAAACATGATATATATATTTTGGAATAACCGGCTTCAATAGCAAGTGCTTAGTCATTGCTCATTGCATCGTAAAAAAGCGCCATTATGGTCCATGTATTCTTTGTAAACAAGCTCTAATGTATTCGGAAAAATTTAAATCAGTACATTATTTTAATGTTGCTTCCAGTTTCCAGGAAAATTTACACAGTAGTTTTTAAGCTTGCGAGGCAATTTTGTGATGAGTACCTACATATGTAGTGATTGCAATAAACATACATGGAAAACAACATAATACATGGATGAAGTGGATGAGTCGGAAACTGCACCAAATGCAAAAAAGGGTTTCATCGGTCGGTCAAAAAAGGTCGTAAAGACTCGACATCTAACAATATACCCTGGATAAAACGTTTCTTTACTTGTATCTTTGTATTCTTGTTCATTTTTTCAGTATTGCTACTGGGAATGTGGGATGTTTCTTGAGATCTGAGAGAGGGTAGCATTTTAAGAGATACTTTCACCGTCGTCGTTGGTCGTTATGAGTCAAGACATGAGTGATGTAGGTCATTCCTTCACAGAGAAAAGTGGGGATATGCGGAAACGAAATAATACTGATCTCGAGACACAAGTCGGTGCAAAAAAAGAGTACAAAATTTGGTAGTAATATTACGAATTTGAATAAAATGCACTTGAAACAAAAGATGAAGACGCGCAACATCTAGTCAAGACAAAGGTGAAAGTATGCATGTACGCAGTTGGAACTTGCCAAAAGCAAACTTTTATATTCTACATTGTATCATAGATATTTTCTTAATGTTATGCATATGCCTTGGTGATGTCAATTCCTGTTTTTTATTAGTTTTAATGACAATGAAGCTCAATTAACTCATGTTTTAGGAAGTTGTTTTTTAATTACGACATTCTTAATCGCGTAGTTTATTTTGATACTGAAAATTCATGATATTACAAACTGTTTACAGTTTACCAAAGTACGCAAATGCTAAAAATATTCTGATATTTACACAACAAATCTAGCATAAAATCCGGTTACGTTGATTTCCTCTATCTTGCGTCAATATAGCTATTGATTTAGGGAAATAAAAATGGTCATCACTCAACACTCGTGTACTCACTCGCACATAATATTCATCAACAAAACATACAGAAACAAAAGAGTACACATACATAATTAAGTAATTATTTTTGCAATTTGTGGCATAGTTTGACTAGTATTTGATAGGTTGTATAAATGTGATGGCTTGTTAAACATACAACCCAATCACTAACTACTAATGATAGTAATGATGGTGGTGGAGTTTCTCAGAAAGTCTCCTTTGAAAGCGTAAGTTGGAGTACCGGCAGAACTCGAATCGATGATAGATCTGCCAACACTGCCTGCAAAAACAGAATTAGTATAAAGGATGCAATAAACTAATCTCAAACGAAAGGATGGATGATACACAAAAATGAAAATTGTAAACACTAGTTTTAGAACGATTACGCACGCTTTTCTTAATATGACTAAAAAAAATTAGTAATTCGGTTCTAATATGAACTCCCAAACATCATATTCCAAGAACAAAAAATGTTTTCATTTAAATACACATGTTCATATATTTTACGTAAGGGCATATACATTGAAGCCTCAAAAGATAATTTATGCGGAAGAGTAGCTAACTTACGTCAACGGTTTGAGGCAACTGAGCTTTCATTAGGTTGTCTTTCCGAATTGATAGTACCCCCATGGCGAAGAGAGGTAAAATCTGAATAGAGTTGTACGCCAAAAGAAGATCCCAGAGTTGCAGAACTTGCTCTGCTGGCAGATAGCCGCTGAAAGCTTTCATTAACCATTTGAAAACGACTCGAAGTCTGTCTTGATTCGTGGAAACGAGACGTCCATTTTACACGGTTGTTTTTGTTTCGAAGCGATCAAGTAATGTGGGTCCGTCAAGTCATTTCCATTCGAAGAAGTCAAAAATTATAAAAATATTGGAGTATGGATGGTCATTGGTCATCCGTGTTTTTGATGTGCATGAAACAGACAGAAAAATTGAATAACAAGAGATGAAACGAGGAAATCACTTTTTTAAATAAACAAACGTTTCAATTGAGGAATATTGAATAAATGAGTTCTGGCCCGTATCTTTTATAAAATTGTGTGCAGATAGATTCTTTCATGGAAAAATAAAGTTTGTACTTGTGCATCCAAAACGGTGAGATAACTATATTTTTTGTATGAAATGACATGCAGAGTCAAGGATCAGAATGGAAAATCAAAAAATTAAAGTAGATTTATATGTACTAAGATATAGATGAATACATATGCATGCTGAATATTTAAAAGGTGTCGGCCCGCCAGAAACTTAAAAGCGAAATAAAATTAAAATAACAATATATTTTTTAAAAATCTTTAGGTCTAATTGACTTCAGTAGAAATAAAGCCATCTCAGCAGTACAAAAACTAACATCTCATCTCTCTTAAGTCCATGTATGTATGCATAATAGACAAGACTATTTGTTCAACTTACTTAAATTAAACATATATCTGTCGTAAAGTCCCAGAATTACACAAAATATCACATTCTTCGCTGGTATATACTATGTATTTTATACATTATGATGACTGCTGTGTCGTGTGGTGATGACGGTGACTACTAAAAATGAGTGAGTATTAGCATATATATTGTATTATAAAGGTGGCATACATGTAACCGTAGAATGTTGGGGCAATGCATACATTAAGTCGAAAGTAGAAGCCAAATCTTCTGAATTTATGGTAGCCCTATTCGCAGTTTAGATAGAAATACACAGTATACATTTACATAGATAGTAAACGTGGTTACGTTGGAGAAAGAGAAGAGTTGACAAGCTCTTTGGAGTGAAATGTGGTTCGGGTCCGATGTCGGTTGTGGTATTACCAACTGCAACGTCTCAAGCTGCTGCTATGCTGACTTAAGAAAACGTATAATGTAAATTTGCAGTTGGTTTGATGTGAGAAAAAGAAAAGACGGAAATAATGATGAATTAATAGAAAGGAAAAGGAAATTTCCTATTTTTCTATATGAAAACAGTTAATAGAAGGTAAAATTTGATGAAGCTTATAAAAGGATTTTTAGTAAATGGTTCTTTTAAGTTTCATTAAATGATTTAAAAGATTTGAGAAATGGAAAACATCCAGTCTAATGCAAAAAAGTAATGTCATAGCTAATTAATTGCTTAAGTTCCTAGTAACAAACTACTCGTCAAAATTCTATTTTCAACAATCGGTTAAATATTTCACAAAAAATGCAAAATATTACGATATTAAATTATTGATAATCATTGGTTAGCAGCCGTCTAATATTTATATACTTACCAAATTAAATGTGTAAATTAAGAATACTATTTTCTCTTTGATAGTTCGTGTGAAAGAACATTAAAATTAGCTGAATCAATAACCCTTACCCAACCCATCAATATTGCTATACTGTATAATATAGATAGATCTCCAGCAGTGTTAATTATATCTGAGAGTAAAAGAGCTTATATTCCCGTCTGTAATTTCAAAACTCATTGGCGAATAACACAAATTTGTTCTTGTGAAATTATGAGTCTATGTATTTGCACATATATATAAGTAGAAGGAAGACATAAACCACTGACTACTTTTTATGACTTCTATTTAAAATGAATACTGAATACCTTCAACCTTTAAAGAAATTGGAAACCAGTAGGTAAACAGGAGTGGGTGAAGTGTACAATTTGCATGCTCAAATTATACTGCTTGTTGTCCCGAATTCACAAACACCCACGAACGACTACCAAAAATAGGACCTACTTGCTAAAAGGTTCATCCATACCACAAACTCTGGTATAAAAGCGTATAAAAAGAGTTATGAATCTGATTTCTTTTCATGTCTGAATTTTCTTTTGGGAGTGAAGTACCCGCATGATAATCATCATCAGCATTAGTCTCGTTCCTCAAAGAACGTGATAATTTGCATTAGACTTTCTACTCAAATGAGAAAATAAAAGAGAAAAAATGTAATGTTCATTATTTTGGTCGCTCTGGGTATTTTTCTGCGTTCTGTTTGTTTTACAAAGACCAATGAAGAGAAATCTAGTCAGAGAAACAGAAGAAAAAATACACGTCGACATAAAAACAAGAAAGGACAACGGTGTCTAGTGAACTTCAGTGTTAACTTTGGCAATATAAAAACGAGTAAATAAGGCTGACTTTCTTTGAAGCAAGGAAGAATCGTTCAACGCTATTGTGTTCTATTTCTTTATATACAAATGAAAATTAATGGTAGCACAAGGAATTTCGCCAGCTGTATTAATATGTGGAGAAAGTGAATGCACAAAACACAGATGCTCAGATGTGCATATACATACATACATACATATAACTACTTAAAGTCGACCATCATATACCTAAGCATGCACGCTAAAGGCTGACAAAATACAAAATTGTTATGAGTATTGCAGTTAACCATCTTGAGACCAAGAGTACACAATAACACTTACGCTACACTACCAAAATAGTATTTACCAAAAGAGCAAACTAAAAGCTAACAAAACGGCACCTATAAAACACTGATACACATTCATGTTTTTAACCCTAAGCTAAATAAGTTAGGTTAGCATACCAATGTACTACACTGGTTCTAGTGTCATAATGAAACTTTCATTCACCATAACCAACTGCCGTATTTTCACTAACTTTAACGTTCCATTATATGTATTTCCATAAGATATGAGAAGTTTATTAATTCAAAGTGCACAAGTAGTATTTATTATTACTACTACTTGACTCTTTAAAATCAGTTTTTAGATCAAGGATCTTACAAGTTTAAATATGTTTCCAGATAGCTAATTATACAATTGATACAGCATTAGCACAACATTTCTTTTAGCGTTAAGCATTTCGCAACCCTTCCCTTATATTTAGCAGAATTACGTTACTTTGGCTAATGAAAGCGAAAACCAGGAAACTTTTTCATGCATGGACGTCTTTTTTCTATGACAGTACCGACAACATCACCGTTTTGTTGGTCAACAACAGAACAAAAAACCCACCAGTAATGAAAATGTACCCACCAGTATATTGGAATTAATAGAAAAGAGCACAACTTGGTTGTCACTGCCAAAGTTAACCTGCAGTCTCATCATCCCCAAAACCAAAAGTTATGCCTTTACTTTTTTCTATTTTTTAAGGGAAACCTTGGGTCTAGTTCCCCAATGAGAGAAATAAGCAGAAGTAGACTCCTATGAATGCAACAAATATTTGCCGACCATTCAGCAATGAAACAGTAAAAGTTCCAATTACGTTTGTGCATAATACACTCATTCAAGTATGTATATATGTAACATATACATATATACATGTGTATACATATAACACATTTAAAATCAGAAAGCCGGTCCTATTTGTTCCATCTGTTTCTAATACAACGAATTCGTGAAGATGTGGGTGGCTTGAGCAGGCTTTATAAAGTTTACCATCAGTGGAACACACACAAGCAAAAAATGAAAGAAGCAATATTGTATGCATTACTTAAATGTGAATCATCTAGTCAGCTTCTTTCATATCCACAAAGAGAACTCCAGTATTCCTCCTTCATTTTCTCAATATTATGTCCCTAATATAGTCTTTTCTTCTCAAATTGTAGTCTTCTTACCATCTCATTTGGTAAATTTATCCCACCCAACACTCTCATTCATTCAAGAAGTATTAAAAAAAATGTAGGAAAGATTTGATGCTTTTTGTCGCCTTTTGTTCCTACTATTTTTCCATCATTTCGAATTTCCTTATTTCTCAGGACTCATGACTATCTTAGCAAACCAGGGAATTTGTAAAGTTCTCACTTTTCCTTTTCCAATAAATCAGGGGAATAAAGCGTGTATATATCTACAAGGTTATCCTCGCCTCACAATTTCCTATACATTAACTTTAAATTTTAGGTGAGTGATGATATTGTTGTATATTGTTGCAATGCCATTCCACAAAATTACACGTGAACTTTTAAGAATAGTCAACGAAAGTGCTTCCCATCATCTTTCCTCTCAATTTTACAATAGCTCAAAGAAATGCTGAAAGTGTATTGAATTTTGGATGGAGAAGAGACAATATTTAAGATGATTGTGGCTGTGATTGCAAGTGATTGGGAAGTTACTCAAGTTAGTTTGGTTACACAAGTGATTTTGTAAATCTACACTCTTGCTTGTAGTTCCCAGAATAGAATAAATCAGCTAAGCATCACAATTCACAATCATCCAAGGACAATATTTATACAGAAATGTGCAATGAATATAGAAGTAAAATTGAATCGTTCTTCATTTGTGTGTTTGCCATTACTTACACATATCTTGTATGATGTTGTATGATCATAAGATAAGTAAACTAACTTGATAGAACTGTAAGTGAAATCTGCAACGAGCAAACTTGACTGTAGTTAATAGTTATACAGCAGGTAAACCAGGTTTAGGTAGAATGAAAAGTATATTTGTGCGAGAAGAGCAGATTAAAAGGAAAGCCTTTTACATATTGAAATTCGATTGCTGGATTGGTAGAAAGCAGAAAAGTGAAAATGTAATGCCAGGTCGCTTCTCACTGCACTGGCAAAACATGTTCCTCGTGTAATACATCTATTTGGGTGGAACGAAAGGATTTACTTTTTTTCTTCTTATATTCACTTTTCCACCTCTTGCATCATTACAGTAAATGCATGTACATTTTCCCAATCGTTTTATGCTTGAAATAGCAACGATTTCCCAAGATCGCAAAAAAACGGAGTGATAGTAATCTATTTGCGTATATACTGGATAAAATGGAAACTGTGTGGGAATTTCCAAGATCCATTTGCCCATAGTTTGCAGCTGGTATATTTGTCAATCTAGAGTTACATGGTGTTAAAGTAAGAAAGATGACTTAAAGACCGTCTCAAATTTTTATGGAGTCTCCAATTGAGAGGAGAGAGAGATAATAGGTATTACTATTAGAGATGGCGTGCAATAACCCTTCAAATCATCATAATACAGCCTACTGACTCACGCAAAGATCAATAACAAAGAGCAAGTTGATACTGGCTTGATTGTTAACCGAAAATGCAGCGACCACACTTTGGGCTTACTGTCTTACGACGAGATGTGTGCTTGCATTGGTTGACACACATTACGTACTTATACATACTACGTACGTAATTCTAACAAACACTAACACAGCTAACACCCCAGCTTATTAAGAGAATGACATTTTCCAATTTTTTTTTTTCTTTTTGCCACGAGGGTAATGATTACCGTATGTATAGTATGTATGGTTACTCGCAATTTGGGTAAATATGTGCTGTGGTATGCTCCCTGATTCACAGAATACGTACTTAGTTTCCTTGAATGAATGTAGACGACTACTTTCACGCATTGCTAGAAATGAGAGAGCAGAAACGAAGGAATGAAGTAATTTCCAAAGTATTTTTGGTCTTTTTGAATCCACCTCGATTAGTTCCACATGGTTTGCTTGATTTGGCAAGTTATGAGCAGACAGACTAGGTGAACCTACGAAGCAAAGCTTCTTTAAACATCTTTTGACAAATAATTGAGTAAACCGAATTTTAGTTAGGATGGCCAGTATAGGAATCTGACTAGGATAAGAGCTTGACTGTAAAACCAAATATAAACAACTCCATATTTTACGGAATGGCAAAGCTAATTTTGAAGTGACCACGATTTTACCATTAGATTTGGTTTTTAGGATTGTTATTACCCTTTTGGGTTTGTAAATAGAAGCTTTCGGTAATTAGGTTATGTAGGGAAAATTCATTTTATCAAATGTGACTAATTCGCGCAAAAGCGAAATTTGTAAACTTGCAAATGCAGTTAGTTTACCACGTGAAGTAGGTTTCGATTAACACATTTCATATGTACATTTTCTTTAAAATACATCTTTTCAAAAACAAGAATTGAAATATGAAGAAAGCATCTTTTGACTTCCAATTTGACGCTACCCGGATCTACATCATAAGCGTTACTACTTATGAAGCCAAAGAAGGAGTATAAAGATCTCAGTGTCAATACATGAATGTCTCGTCGTACGTAGCATAACAATAAAATATATTAAAAGATACATTTTGAACGTGTATTGCAAAAGTTGCAAGCAAGCTGATTGTCTTGTGGTTTAAGTGGATTATTTGTATTTTGCAAAAAAAAAACTTTTTATTTCTTGTCGCGCTAGGAAATTTTCGACACAGCTGGCGCTAGTTGGAACTGGTCTCAGTAAGGAATTCAACCGAACAACAGCGTGTGCATTATTCTTATCATACATTTACCCATTTTATTGTCAACATTTGTGAATATACATACCCAATAACCTTTTTAATAATAATATTAATGCTACACATTTCTTTGAAATAATGACGAATTTCCATGGTGAATTTATTATGGAAAAACATTCCGTTGATTCATTTATGTTCTTAGAGAAAGTATTTATGAATTCAAATCATCCCATACGTATTCAATTGAGCCCACCTTATGTACAATTCTAGATAAGGTAACTTAAAAAATATCATGCCCTATTAAGCACAATCTTTTTTTTAATTTAAAGTAATAACATATTCTGGTTATTCTAGGATACGATACGACTTCAGGAATTTTAATAAATTTTTGTTATCACTTCCCCCGTCACCAACGAGGTGCTCAAAAATTGTTGAAGTCTTAATGGTGCAATAAGTTTCACCGTCATTAGTGACTTATTAACGGACCGTTGTTTGTGAATGAATTAAACTTATCTCTTATGAGCAATTGCTTTTGGCTGTGATTTCCAAACCAGAGCTGATGACGACATGGTCAAAGACTCACAACTTTGCAGTGCATACGATATTTATCAAGTATGTATAATTTAGGATAATATTAAAGATGATTATTATCTGGTTTGGTCAATAGATGGACATTGCTGATGATGATAACTCAAATTGTTGATTCACTACTGCAATCATCACTGGATGTAAGTTCTTTTTTAATCAATTGGAGTTATTGTTAACTCTCCCATGTTAATGTTACCTTAGACCGTTCATAAAAACTTTTTTCAAGTACGAACTACGAACTATGCATGTACTATACTTTTTCGTTTCATCTGCTATTTCAATAGTTACATGACATAATCAATGATGCAGACTGAAAAGGTTAATAAGTGTCACGCCCGTTTTGTGCAGACCACCAGAATTGCCAATTGCTCCCAAAAAATCATAGAACTATTACTTTGTTTAGTCGCCTAAGTGTCGGAAGGAACATGTGACATGATCATAATTGCTGCTGTGATATATAAAAAGCATCTGCCAGCCACAAGAACCAGTTTATATGGATTTTGGCGTTAAGAAAATTTCGGAGCCTGTTGGCATGTTGGACATACAGTCAGCACTATGTTTGTTACACATGCGAATCATGCCTAACTTAACAAGTTTTCCTACTGTAATAGGATGCACTTCTATCGATTACACAATATTGCCATGATCTCTCTCAATGTTTAATGTTTGTTCACCGTTGATTTTCTTATTCTCGAAATAAGTATGCATGCATTTTATACCCACGTAATACTATCTCAGCTTTTCTTTAAAGAATACTAAACATTTTATAAGAAAAAAAAATATAAGCACCAAAGTACTCCAAACACTAAATAGATTGTCTTGCCAATGTAAACATAAGTGTAGAAGTAGCGTGTCATGTCTGAGAGTGTCTTGTGTATGTTTAATTCTCACTCAAGGGAAAATCAATACCTGCCAAATGGAAAACACTATTTTTGTACTCACTCATCCATCCATCACACTTGCATCCTTACATGCATAGATATAAGAAAAAACTTTTGGAGCACATAGCAAACAAATTGTATTCAGTTCATTTAGCATTGAACTACTGCGTTTTTACTATGAATATTTCCGATCTTGTCCATCAAACTTTCCCCACGGTCTCAAAAACACGTTATACACTTTTTCAGACACACGGTTTGTAAATTGACTACTCAAAGTAGTCAAGTTTACTTAAGAAGTGTATTCTTCAGGGTATTTCTTTGACAGAGTTATTTAATCACCAACAATGAGCGCTTATCACAGTTGTTTCTCTATTACAATGTGATCATATTGTAGACTCCATGAATGAATGACAGGTTAAGACTTCAGCCAGAAAAAAACTGAGTCGTTTCTAAGGACTAAAGTATACTGACTGACTAAAGAGACTCGTTACCATTTAAAAAAGTTTGACAACATAAAAAATTAACGGTGTTAGTTACACGATAATGATAATGGTATATAAGGCATCTAGTAAGATAAAATTCATGACACAAGCAACATATATATGTAACTAGGAATGGATGACAGCACAAACTTAATATGTTCTTGAACTTCATCCTGGAGAGCTTATCTTCATATCTCAATGCCATGATTGGGAAGTGGGCTGTTCTTGATACTGATTCTGCCTTGGCTCTTATTTTACTCCTGCCGCTGACTTAAATTGCAGCAATAAACTTTCTCTTGGAATAAACTAACATTTTAAGTATGTAATAGTGTGTTGCCATCGAATCGAGATAATGTTGTTTAGTAGCACGACTAGCAGGAGAAAGAAAACTCAAGATAATTTGGGGAAATGTGCTGCCGGTATGCAAAAGCAGAGAGACTGCAAGTTGGACTTGGTCTGATGGCTTCTATGACCTTAAGACTTGGAATTTCACAGTTCACCACAAGCAAACTGTTCGATTCAAGTACTCACTTTTCACGTTCACGTGTCTGATATCTTTTTAAAGTATTCATCATTACTACTACGACTACCATCAGCTGAAACTTCTTTCTGTACGTACATCATTACTGAAACTCAAATCAAGAAAGAGTTCCTTTCTTACATTTAAAAAAAAATCAGGCTTTATAAAGATTTTAGGCCTATTTAGTATCAACAAAAAAAGTAAATAGGTAAGAATACATATACATATAATGTTAAACTTGAAATAGACAATAGGCATATCGTGAAAATTAGAAAAAAACTTTTTGATAAGCCTGCAGCAGGATAAGTAAGATTTAAGGTTGTGTTACAAGCTGATCCGTTAAATTCGGAATGAATGAGAATAAAGCGAGTCAAAGAAATTCGCATTCATTTTCTATTTTCTTGTGGTTTTGGCACGTGATATTTTTACGTGCATAAAATTATGATCAATATCACTATGCATTGTTTCCCTTTCGTATTTACTGATCGTAAAGCCAGAGTAATCCTTTCTCACTCTTTTTCTCCGCAAAAAAATAAATGAAATTGCTGTGCAAGTAACCAGATGAGTAAAAGACCTTGAATAGAATCCAAACTGCAAAATGTGTTTACTTTGTTGTAACGCTGACGCTATTGTCGTTTGTTCAACATGAATGATCAAAAGGTAGGTGTGGTGGGATATAAAGTAAGAAAGTTTACAAACTGAGGCTGTTTTGTTAAGTATATAAACACATGCAAGCTTTTATTATTAAGTTTGTACCGTGTATAAAAGTACAATATGCTGCTATGCTGGAAATTTAAAGTGTGATATATTTCCTCTTTTTCTCTGCTTCACTTTTTTCAATTCTCAATAAACGTGGAGTATATTTATATAACTCATTCATGTACGACAACGAAAAACGATCTAGAAATATAAAAAACTCAAATACAATCATTTCAACTTCGATTTTTTTGTTGTGTGTTATTGTAAGCTTGCTTACATGACCATGGCACCACCACACCCTTTTTGAACGGTGTGAATGTAAGTAAAACTCGTGGTGGTATTCCTATTCCTTTTGATAAAGAAAAATGTGCACATCAATTTCGTCGTCAAGTATCCTTGACTAGGATGGAAAAAGTGATCTTCAACAAACGATCAAGCACGTAACTTTCTAAATAAATGCCCAAACAACAAGCCACGTAACGAAAGACATGTAAAGCTAAACCAGAAAAGAAACTGTGCACGGAAAAGTTGTTCGGTCAATCCAAATCCCATAAATAAAAACCCCTGTGAAAAGGTATCTCACTAGTGATGTTTCATCGGTGCAGTGCCTCAAGGCATTTCACATAGTGAAAATGATAAGCTTCAAAAAAATGTGCACGAAAGGACGACTGTTTTTTACAGTATAGCGAAAGTGGCGGTGGCGGTGAAACCATCAAACGAACCTGAACACGAATTGTGGAGAAAAGAAGAAATACGAAAAAATTGCCGTAAGAAATTCTTCAGTATTCAACCAGGCTTGGTCGGAATAATTTTATGAGAAAAAATGTACATCTCTAGTTTTTCATCATTATGATGCTTGTTGGTATAAAAAGTTGGGTAGACACATGTAACAAGCGGATGCATGTCTGCATGCTGCATGTTTCCTTGCCATTTTACGTTTAATATACAAACAACCCCGACTGGCCGTAGTAGCTGACTGACTTTTTTCAATGTGGCCTAAGGTATCTGTGATGTGATATGTAAGGTGGAGAAAGTATCTTAAGAAAAACATGGAAAAAAGTGAATTTTTTGTTCAAGATTCAGACTAACAAGGTACCTTTTCAAGTTGTGTAAAAGTGTCAATATATTTTCAATATCGAAGTGGTGAAGGATTTTTCTTAAAGGAGCCGCCTTGGAGATATACATTCATTTGAAGATACCTTCGCCAAAATACTTTTTGCACGCTCTAAATTATTACAACGAAATGAGTGAACAGACCATGTTCATGTTACGTTGGGAGGAATGAACCGTAATTTTCCTTTGGGTATACATGCATACGAAGGATTGATAAATTAGGGTGAAAACCTATTTGCCGGTATTGAGGCAACTATGTGTACTTCCAAGAAACTATGATGTGAATATCAATAGAACAGAGTGGTGAGTGCAAATAAATCGAGAGTGTAACATAACAGGATAAAAATAAATGTCGGGAATCGCATATGACATTGACATGCACACGTGCTATTTTGCTGAAATTTTTAGAAAAAATATTAAAAGTTGGATACAGTAAAAGCACAAGAAGTGAAGTGTATATATGCAGCACTTACGGTAACACTCGAAGGGAACGGAGGTGAAACCACAGTTGAGTCTCGTGACGATGAAGTAATTTTTCAAACAGAATAGACAAGCCTATTATTCCATCTTCGTGGGAGGAAATTTCGTGTAGTCGATACCAATAACGGGTGTATAGAGATCGGAAGGTGAAAAACAGGGTTTCAGGGTCATCGTACAGGTAACAAAGTGGGGCCACTGTTGAAGTTCAAAGTAATCTAACAAGTTAATTTGTCGATTAGATGTCAGCGAATGCTTTCACTCAAATAGCTTGTTGTTTACAAGTGTTTTTTTTATTTTGTGGTCGGTAAACGTATTTTATTTTTGTACTTTTACCAATTAGTACTCAAACACTAGTGTGCATAGTTGATAAACTAGGTTCTACGAAGTCATTATTGGATAAAACGTACCGTACATTGTGAACCCGTGAAAAGGGACGATTCCATTTGGAGGATAAATCACA
>JAQFZH010000787.1:0-27431 GCA_034695485.1 Entomobrya nivalis
GATCTCGAAAAGACGACAAAACCAAAACATGATTTTCGCCCTTAAATTTTCAGATTTCAAAAAAACATTTTTCAAATTTTGCTGGTTCCACTCCTTGTCAGAAATTCGTAACAACTACGATAAAATGCTCGTATAAGTGCGTAGTGTTGCCACAGTGAACACCAGAATGTTTCACTATATATTATGGCAAGTGGGTAGATTTCAAACTTTGAAATCCCACTTTTTCTGCTTAAACCATTGTAAATGGTGACATTTTCCCTTGTCCACATAACTTTTTTGTTGAATACTTTTTTCAGATGGCTTTGGCAGTTTTTTGTAGAGAATTAACCAGGTAATAATATACATCGTAACCAGATAAAAGGGCGATATCATTTTCGCTAAAATTGGGAAATAGTTCCCAATGTAGTTTTTGAGTTTATAATTTCCGAACAAAGGGTTTTTGACACGGTTTTTAAAAACACGTCACATTTCCAAGGCGTCAGGTCTTAGGGCTCCATATTGGTGTACTGTACTCCTCATAAGATGGGTGTTCTATAAACAGTCCCACATGATGATGTCCCTCTATTAAGTATGAAATATCGGACTTTGTTTCAAAAGTCATGTTTGAGTTTATAATTTCCGAACAGAGTGTACTTGACTAATCAATATTACGCAAAATTTAAAAAAATCTGTGCACTTGCTGTTGTTTTCAAGTCATGAGTTGCATTTTATGTGAATTTTGCTGGCTTCAAAAAACTAATCTAAAAGTATGGAAAATATTTACTTGAAATTTAATGTTGTATTTTGATTATGCGTAATTTAAAAAAGTACTTTTAAAGATTAAAAAATATTGCATTAACTCTTTTATTTTATTTGGTATATTAATTATTGTTAACAAATATTTTCCGCGTCATCAAGCTTAAAATGGCATTAAGATTGTAATATGGATTGCAAGTTTTGTAGACGAAATGTTGCTTAGTAAAAAAATCCAAACCGCCTTTAAATATATTCACATTGGAACCAAGAACGTCTTGACTTGTGGAATGGAGGACTTGTGGTATTACATGTTTTATCTTTATTTTGATATTCGATAGTGTGGAGTTGCTAAAAATATAACAATATCGCTTAAATAGTAGATAGTTTGGCATAAGGGAATATGCCACACCCTTTCCATACTCAAAAGATGCAGTTAAGTATTTATGAAGTAAATATTATGTAACGTTTTGGTGTACCAGATTTGGAAAAAATACCAACAGATAAATAGCGTTGTGTTAAGATTTGTTAATAATATTATTATCCTTTTTTGTCCTGATGTACCAAAAGATGCCAGTAAAAAATGCAAGCTAATGCTGATTTTTAATAAGAGGTGTAATAATTTGTAATTTTGTTTACTCTTGAAAAAGCAGACAGCAAGTCCACGAAAATTTGAGTTTTAAATAAAAAATCAGTCACTTTACCCAAACATGAATGACACGTATCGGATATATTGTAGAAAACATATTTTTTGACATATTTAACTGATGATTTATTTATTCGATCTTAACACTTTATGCGTCTTTGGTTTTAGCTGTAACTTTCTTTCAAATTCGCAATTCGAACATCAGAGACATGTCAGCAGAAAACAGCTTCTTCTCGTTCGAATGACAATAATTTGTACGAAAAATTTGGTCCATAAATGATGGAATTGTGCCGGTTCTACGATTTCAAATTAAATTCACTATATCTAGAAAACGGTTAGTGGTAACCATGATAAGTAACCACTTTTAGCTATGTTGCTGTAGTAGTTAACGTTGGTGCAAATGACAAGCTGCTACTAAGTATGCTTCATTTTTGGGTACAATGTGATTTGATGCATGTCTACTGTCATTTATCATTTCATAACGTTTTCGTGCAACTCGGTGTTGTCGAAAACGACTTTTAATTTTTCACTATTTTGCACGTATGCGTAACAAAGATAAAAATATACCAAAAATGCTTACGATCTCATTACGTCTTCTTCACCATGAGCATTATAAAATAAGTCATATTGAATAATTTTTAACTTATGACCCAAACAGATTTTTTTGACCAATCTAGATATTGAATTGGTGGGTTGACCAGAGAGACGCCGAGAAGGGACAGAGAGCAGCAGGTGAAATGGAAATCGATCGGTTATACACCTACATGAAAGCCCACCAGAATATGCAAATTCCATTTACACCTATACATTACGCACTTTCGATCAACTCTTTCCAGCGAAGGGACGCGATAGTTCGTTATTTGGAAGAGGTTAAAGTATTGACTGACCACGAGAAGCTTCGTCCAATGCAGCTCTCTTCCATTCCTCAATTTTAATTCTACTTAATCTGCATTGGGGCATTTTGTTCAAACGAGGGCTGATAAAATAGAACTAAGGAATTTAATAAGTGCTATTAAATTCCTTAGTTCTATCTTATCAGCCCTCGTCTGAACAAAATGCCCCAATGCAGATTCAGACGCAAATGACTCAAGGAACTTGTACGTTTATTCCAAACCACCAACAACCGTCCGAACCTGCACATTTCATTCAAAATCAACCTGAGCTTAATCAAGCATCCGGACAATTGCACTCGAGTAGTACCCAGCCAGATATCTTCATTAGGCTACACAATGACCACGGACAAATGATGACACAAAGTGAAGCTCAAACGAGAGCAGAGCCTATGCATGTAGACTCAACAATACAACACGTAGTACGGAAAGGGAAAGAAGAGTTCCATCAACACCAAACACACAGAGAGCTGCACTATCAAACCCGATAAAGCAGCCAATATTTGAAGCAGTTAACATGACTAACCAATTAAGCACAGAAATATATTGCGCTAATTTTATTACCAGTGCGTTAAATATTGATGACACGGACGGGTCATCGTCCCCACCATCACCATCAGCAGTAGATTTTTCTGGTGTCCCAGACCAAACGCATCAATTAGATGGCAGCGAATCCCCGCCACCATTCAGAGAGGAGATTCAATGTGAAAGAATAAGCGATGTCGAGTTCTCTGCGGAACATTCCAAGTTATTTCTATATATTTTTTCTTTCAAGACGTATATAAACTCTGTTGAAGTCGGTTACGGCACAGATTTCCTGCTCTTAGCTGAACAATTCTTCGTTATCCTTCCCATAGATATCATTAGTACCAGTCGACAAGTAGTTTACTAGAAGATTGTATATTTGTATATGTTCGACTTAAATATGCATTAGTAGTGCATACAGCCTGCCTTTATTAAACCAAAAAAGAGTGAATGTTAAGTCGAACAAAAGGCAGCAGGGGAAACCTTGACTAAAATCACAATATGAGGTTTAAAAGCCCACGAGTTCAGTCTGTTGCACTACAATTAGATCATCACAAACTAACTTATACAACACCCGAATTTGATGAAGGATCCGTCATTCTTAGAATTTTTCGGCATTATGTCAACGTAGCACCTGGCCTAAGGTGGAATGATGTCATTGTGGCCTGGTACGTTACTTAGACTTACGTTTTTTTTTACTTTTGTTATTTTCACTCACTACGTGCTACGTACAAGCGAGAGTTTGGATTGACTTTAAAAGAAGGAAGTCTTGAAGGCGATATTGCTCATCATCTCTGTGACACGATACAAAGCAGTATTATTTTAGGATTAGGCTGTTATATACATACCACAAGAGAGTAGGCCAGGTTCGTCTACTACGGGTATCCCTAGTTCTGTAAATAGGGGAGTACTTTAACCTTGTGTATATATGTTGTATAGGTCTAGTGTTACAGTCAGTGATGATGCGGCAAGGAGCATGCTATTTAAGTGAGCAAGCTTACCGTTGTGCACAGATTTTTTAATACTAATTTATGTATAAAGAATTCATATGGAGTATTATACGGAATATTTAAAATAAAACGTAGGTATATATGTAAAGGATATTAGGAATAATATGTATAGTTACGCCGACTGCTTCGTTACGAAGCTGCAGGCCAGGATATCAGGGAACCCTATAGATGCTGTGATATATTCTACTGTTGTGGAATCCAGCATATGTACGCTCATGTATATATTAGTATTTATAAATTGCTTGCATAATGATGAGAACGAGAAGGATCATGTTGACACATCAACCATATATGAGTACACTACGATGAAAAGCAAGCATTAGGCAAATTAGAAGTATACGCTTTAAGAAGCTTTCTTTTTGTATTAAAAACTGAGAATTATGCTTCTTAAAAGTCTTTTTAGCTCCGATTTGAATGGCCCTGACCACTGCCACGCTTTCCTGCTCTTCTTTTCTTTTTTGGTAGAATTTGCTCTTTAGGCATGCGTACAGCGTGCTTTTCCATCCTTCGTTCCACATTGTTAATCAAAATAAATATTGTTTCTAAATTTATGATTTTTTTAAATCATGGTCTTATTTGTTATTAGACTTACACGATGCGTTCCCAGCGGTCGGGCATATAGCACTTGGCCACCTATAGTCGTTCCTCAATTTGGGCTTTGGATTTTAATCCCAACCGAATATATATTTTGTGGTCTTCTGTTGTGCTACGATATGTAAAAAAATGGAAATTAAAATTTTGGTTATAGATTGAAAAACTTATATAAATATATAATAATACAGTTTACGATTTATGGTAAATATTAAGAAATATATGATTAGTTTATTAAGACATAAGATTAATTAACTCATTAATCAGGAGGTTACTTTTAGGATGATTATTTAAATAATGGTTATTCGGTATTATGATTTTATTTTAATGATGATTTTATTTTATTGTAATTAGTTAAGCTTTCTTTTTAAGTTTTAAGCGTATTTTTTATTCGTTAAGGTATACTTGAAAAAGAGACAGACTCGTGGTGTGTGTTATTGCTGCTCAGTTTAAAAAAAAGATCAAAACTATAAAAACTATTTTGAAAAAAACTATTACTTATAGGAAACTACTTAGTTAGTTTATATCAATGTATCTCTTAAATCTAATACGTATTAATTTATATAAATAGTGAATTAATTTAATAGTGTGTAATCACTAAATACTCTCCCTTAGAATATATTATTTTTTGGATAATTTAGTAACCGGGTTTATCAGTATAGGCTCAGGAGGAAATTTTTATTTTATTGGTTTGGTTGTTCCCATCTTCTGGTGGATTTTGGTGAAGTTTATTAAGTCACAAATTTAATCGTGACATTTAGTTGTAAATAAAAAAAGTTAAAAATTAGCTGTAGGCACTTGTAAATTGCTTGAGAAAATTGAGAACGACTTGCATAGAACAACAACAAAATTCTTGTATATGAATGAATAAGTAACATACCTGTGGAAATTTTCCAGTATTAAGTTAGTGTGAAGACGATGACATAGTGATACATTTTAATGTTTTTAAGGGTACTTTTAAGTCTATATCATTTGACTCTGTCTTTTTCGGTTGGTGGCGGAGTGAGACGTATATCTCCGTCAGTTGTATCCATACATACACTTGGACAATTAATATGCAAAGTGGCGTTTTGTCTTTAGCTTTGCTTTACTGCATATTGCACTAGCATTATGTGCTCAAAGAGGCAAGTGCTATTGCTATGCTACACGCTATCGAGATCGGTTTCTCTTGCTTCACTTCACTGGACGATCCAACATTTCTCGTATATGATATTAGGATGAGGTAGTATGAAAGTGGTGATTTCTAAATACCTTCATATAAAGGCCTAATGCAAAAAGGCCTTCATCAAAATCGCTTCTCAGAGAAATGAGTCTGTGTAATTGTGTGGATTGTATCATTTGTACCGGCCTACCAAAATGATTTTAAAAGGCAACACGTCACTTTTCACGCTTTTTCGGTTCGCTGAACCAAAGAGCCGGTTTTTATTAAGTTGACAGAATGCAAAATGTGCACTTTCACTTTTTATACAAACGCCTTTCATTTTGAAGCCGGCCTTCAAATTTGAAACTAATTTACACTAAACCCAGAATGCCTAGATTCCTAGTCGAATCAATTTTGCTTGTACCGATCATATTCTTCTTTGAACGAAGGTGGTAATTCAAAATGAATACTTTTGGAATTAAAAATTGCTCGGAATTGAATTTTGTGATTAAGTGATTTAATAAAATACGGTGGGTGTGAGTGTTTCCCGTTGAACAAATTGCTTTTAATTCATAAAAAGTGTCTTTGAACAGAGGGATCGATTAAAAATAAATAATTTTTGAAGAAGAAATTAGCTCAATTCAAACTTTGTGATTAGATGATAAAATACAGTGAATTTGAGTCCTTTCCGTTGATAAAATTGGTATCAATTCATAAAATATCTCTTTGAACAGAGGTTTCGATTCAACATGAGTATTTTTCGAAGTAGAAATTAGCTTAATTCAAACTTTGTGATAATATTATAATAAAATAGATTGAATTTCGAATTTCCTTATCTGGATTTATTTATAATTCATAAAACATCTCTTTGAACAGAGGGGTTTTTAAAAATGAAAATTTGTCATTAATATGCTTGCACTGAGTTAATTGACACGTTAAGTTTTGCACCTTGCTCAACATGTCCCATGTCTTCACTTTGCCTGCATTCAAAATCATGTGGTGGTCAGCATGTTGACAAATTTTGAATATACTCGTTTATCATGGGTGTTAAAGTAATAATCATTTCTATGTATTGTGTTGTGTATATTTCAGATACAATCATTTTTATGTTAAATCGCCAGATAAAATAACCACTAATATATGATAAATTGGATAGGAGATGAAAACTTGATCAAATTTTGTTCAGCTTTTCCTTTCAACCAATAAATTTATGAGTTCATGGGATTTTGTTAGAAGTTTAAATAGCGATACATGCTTTCAGTGAGGTGATGTTTATTGTGTCCTTATTTCCTTTGCAACTACTGATTTCACCAAGCTTCACATCCAATCTGGTCTAATCTGTCTTGTTCACTGTTATGGTATCAAGTATTATTATTGATGGAATATACAATCTTAAACAAATCCATGGCAACCTTTCCCTTGAATCCATATTTCCTGGCGATTTACAAATGTAAAAAAATGTTATGACAATGTCATCATGGGATACAGGCACCATTGTTAGTTGAATATATTTCAATCTTTTAATAAAATGAACACCGAATGAATATAAATAAATATGTGTTTTATTGTTGCTAGAGTAAGTTTTGTTTACGGTATGTGATGCATTTGATTGGAACATTAAAACGAACGAGATGGATTGTATTAACAACAACTTTTTTTTTCAAAATCATGTGACTGTTTAAATTCTATCAGTTATCGAGGACCTAATAGTATATCTTTAGATTTTGGAAAATTAGCTGTAGATGTAGAACATATTCACATGAGCTACTGAATGAGATTAGATCAACACTACTACAATTACAAATAAAAATACGAATTAAGCCATTATCTTCATTATTATTTTTAATTTCACCTGATAAAGAGAAATTCCTTGGCCGATGGTTCCAATGGTAGAAAATATACTTTGTTTTGTGTTGTTCTTAAAAAACTCTTACTCATAATCACACAACCTTATATATTCTGTCGATTTGTGATTTGGCAGTAATATACTTTATCGATTTTTGACTTCAAGACATATTAGAAGGAATGCGGAAGTACCCTAGTATAAAAAATTGGCTTTTAAGTTTACCTTCCTTCGAAAATAACTTTAGTGGGGCGTTTTAATTGAAAACATGCGACCGATTTTATTAACGTATTTGATTTTAAAATAATAAATCCTTAAAAATAAAATAACTTCGTAGAAATAGATATTTACCAAAGCATTAAAGTGAAATAATATATAATTTACCATACTTTTTTAAACAGTTTATTGAAAAACAAAATCCGTTTTAAGATCTAAATTTGTTTTGTTCTAAGAACTATCAAGTCGTATTCATCTATATCGACTTAACTCAACTGCTAAATCCAAATATAGCATTTGTTTTATTTAAAAAATGTCGACCAACTTTTTCCAGACTTGATCAACAAAGACTCCAAATAATAATTTAAATATTTTTATTTAATCGCAAGACTATATCAAGAGTATATCAACATAAATCAATCTTCTGCATAAATTAGTATTTTCGATAAATAGTTTTTTTATAAATTGTTTTTCACAAAACTGGCAATAACAACTGTGTGCCCAAACCTAAAAAAAGTCAATTTTTGGTTAGAAAATGTTACCTTTCTATGTTCTTAGTAATAAGAACAACAAACATTCAAGTTACCTCGTTCAGTCGTATTGCTAGTAGTGGGAGTTTATTACATTATTGCCAGTATTAAAAAAAATAAAACAGACAAAATAGTGGTTTTAAAGTAAAACAGTTAACAAATGTAAACCTTGGTGACAACGACAACCGTTTATTGCAAAACATAATATAAACGCTAAAAAAGAGTTTTGGTGGATTGACTTTGATTTCAATAAAAAACGTTAAAATGTCACTAAACAAAGCCGCATTTACTGTCCACTCCTTCCTACAAAAATGGTTTCCTATGCCGTACCATCTGGACTCGACATCACAGCTTTCATTCAAAAGCAGACAATATCAAAAAAGACCTTTTGTACTACATCGAGCTTGCACTGCGCTAATTGCCATGTTAATTTTCGCACCATGCTCCGCATGGCGATGGTCCTGGCTTTTCCGTCACTGGAAATCATTTGGTGGTCAGCATGTCGACCAATTTATAATATACTCGTTTATCGTTGGAATTATAGTTATAAGCATTTCCATGCATTCTTTTCTGTATTCTAAGGATACAATCATTTTCTTGATAAATCAAACAGCTAAACTTGGACAAATTGGGAGGGAGTTTCAAACCTCGAGCAAATTTGCTTCTCCTTTTCTTTTGAACCGATCAATTTATGAGTTGATTGTCTTTGAAGTTTCGATTGGATTTGAATTAGCAATACCAGCTTGTGCCTTGGCCCCGTTTACAATGTCCTTTCTCCCTTTGCAACTTTTATTTTCTTCAAGCTTCGCATTCAAATTTATCGAATCTTTAATGTTAGCAGTAGGGATGTCATGTATCGTTAACTGTTTTTTGTCAATATTTTTAATTGCTGTGATATTCCTCGAAAATATTATGTTCCTAACGGCAACACTAAGTTTGCCTAAAAAATTGGTAAAAAATCCTTGCCAAGCTGTTTGTTTAAAGAAGTTTCTTAAGCCGTTTAGAATCACCCAGATAATTTGTAACTTAGCGAATGATACTTTAAGTTGGTATTTTACAAGTCTTGTATTCGTTGGCATTTATAATTCATCCTTTTGTGCTTTTGCAGTAATTCGAATGTATGGGAAAATGCCTCTCTTATCATATTGTGCGACTGTTGCAGTTACCGTCGTGTCTATTATAGTAGTTTTGCTACTACCTTTGTTGGCAAATGTTCCATACAAGCGCTCAAACAATTTTAAGCTACAGGCTTGTGCGTTATTAAAAATTACAAAGGAAGATCGAAAAGCGTTAAAAAGTTCTCGGCCATTTGGGATAAAGTTAGGGCCGTATGGGGTTGTTACAACGAGACTTGGGTTTACAATTTGCGATAGCATAATACATAATACAGTTACTATTCTTTTGCTGGGCTACTAGGAAATTGTATAGAGGCTCTGCGTCTTTTACTATTTGTATGATGTGCTAATTTATTTTAAAAAAATACATACACATTTAGTTAGTGATAGTGCTAAAAGTGCTAGCTTCTGAAAATTCTAAAAAAAATCGTAAGCATAATTAATATGATGTTTTTAATTATGTTATACTTTGTGTGTATAATGCTTAACTATTAAATCAATTTGTAAAAATGTTTAAAAAAATTTAGTTATTGAATACATTAAATAATTTATAATATTTTGAATGATATAAGTGTTTACTTATAACATAAGAAAAATATTTTGTATTCAATGGAAGACTTAATGTTAAATAAATTTTCACGATGTTAAGGTACATACATTAGTATTAATCATAAAACAAATTTGACACTTGTATCGACAATAAAATGGATTTTATATGATTATTGGAAGCATCCTGAAATATCCTTAAAAGCTAATTGAGACAGCACCAACAAGTTTGAGTATTTATTTATTGTAAATTAATTTGAACAGCGAAAAATTCTGATGATCTACTAAATGATCCACTTGTAATTTCGAATTAACTAACCTTCATATATTTTATTATGCAACTGTCATGACCGACTGTGGCAGTACTTGGATTTTTATTACAAATAGTTAGAACTAGTAAATATTTACTCTAATTTTAAAATATTCAAAAGGGAAAACCGTATTATATTATATATTAATTATAAATTATCAAAACACATAAATCAGGCCATCCTGTCCAATTTTATCCACAGGGTATACATATTGATGCTGGACCAAAAAAATATCAAATTTTTTTTTCCCTTTAACAAATTAATTACTTTGGTAACCATATATTGGCTAACTTGACAAGCATTTTGTGTCCAGCAGCATAAATAAGGAAAGTAAAATATTTTTATAACGAAACTGTATCAATTGTTTACATGAGAAAGCTTGTGTTTATCAAAGGAAATTTTAGAGCGATATGCAGCGGGACAATGTTGACACATATATGGTTTCTCGCCAGTATGTGTTCTTATATGCAACAGCAGTTTTTTTATTCGGTGGTAATGCCTTTTCTAATAATTAGTGGGTGGCAAGCGGAAAAATACGATGAATTTCTTCATCGTATTTTTGTAGTCAATTTTTTGTTGTTTAAAAAACTATGTACTATTCTTGTTCACCGGTTGTCGTTTCATATTTAAAAATAAACCTGGAGTTATGCAAATACACCATATGTGAGCAACTGTACATTCATCCTCAGGAAGACAACAAGAACTCAGATAATATCAATCCGAATCAAAAAATATAATAAACTTAATGTAAACTAAATACGTCGTCATAATCATTTGATAATAAATATTCAACCTCACGTTAACTCAAGTTTGGAATTACCTACATTTTAAATGACTCCATAAAGTGTACAGTATTCATGGTCATAAATGTAATTAATTCGGCTTGTGGTTCGATTCACCTTTGACATAATCAAGATGAGTTGTTGAATGAAAAACTTGTTTAGTTTATCAGCAGAGTAGCAAACATAGCCAAAATTGGTTCTTGTGTATTAATAAAGCAAGTTTCGAGTAAGCATATTAATATTTGGTTGGGATGTATATATGTATAGAACGTATTACAACTTGAAATTTGATAATCAACTGATAATACCATTCCCAATTAAGTTCCAATGAACAAGTTGATTTCTCAATATGTGATGGTGATTCTGTATAAAAGTCATATTCTCAAGTCACAAATCAAAATCACAAAAAAAACAAAATTATTCTCGTTATATTTTTATAACAATTATATAATAAGGTTTATTAATTTCTCTCAAAGGAAAAGTCATATTCTCATAATATAAAAATATAAAACTGCATTTTTAAAACTAAAGTTATTAGATATGTAAATAAAAAATTACTACAGATGTCATTAATTGTTATTTAGAGTTCATATGAAAACGAATTACGAGGTTTTATTAGTTGAACGGTTAATAAGTTGGGATATTAAACATTTCACAAAAAAACACAAAAAATTCGCTTTATTTTTATAACAAATATATAAAAGGGTTTATTAATTGGTAACTGATTTCCTCAATATTTCACACGAAAACATTACCACAAGACAATTTTTAATACGCAAACTTGATGTAGGAAAAAATAAACTGGTATATCCTGCTCAAACGATGGCAAGATATCAATACAGATTATTTGGTAGATTTGAGTTATAAAACATGTTTTATGTCACATTGCTAATTTTATTCATTTAAAAAAAATCCGACGATAAATATCAAGGTTATCTGGAAAACAGGTTTGATAAGGATAACGTGTTGCTACCATGTGTCTCATGTCTATTTATAAACATGAGTTTAAATGATACAATGATAGACAGCCCACCCAAATAATTAGCTGGGCAGAATTTTTCATTTTGTTGTATAATAAATTTTGGTAGTACGGCTGCTGACGTGAAAGAAAACAGTATTCAAAATTATTGCTGGTGTAATATAAATTGTCTTAGCCTTTCTAGAAATAAATTGGTAGAAAGTTTCGAAAAAATATATATAATGGACCAGAAGAGCGGGCCAGATGAAATGAACCCTAGACACAACTTTACAAAGGACACCGAAAGTGTTTCAAATACAAGTGCATTCCTAACGCCAATACAAAACGTTCCTCCAGAGGTGAATTTTTAGATTTTATATAAACGTCTCAAATTTTATAAATTAAAAGTTTTATTCGTTTTATTGAAGTAATTTTTATAAATTAATTAATTTAGGTTTGGCATCACGTGTTTAGCAATCTAGAGGAATCAATAGATCTGTTCAATGTTTCTCACGCAACTAATATCTGGTATGACATTCTTCATCCAACAAAGCAAGCGTGGTTATTTGTTCAGGTATGAATATTTAACATATTTTTTAATATCCTAATTTTTCTTTAAAATAAGCATTAACCATATTTTCTACAGGTATTTCCACTGCTGCTGGAATACTTTTCAAAAGTGGACGTATTTACTTGCAGATTGGTTTGCCAGAAATGGTGCTGTGCTGTAAACCATTTCCTCACTCAAAACAGTTTTCATCGTCCAGCTTCCTCTGAACCGAAAACACAACTTTTGGAAAAATTAACAAACAAATATAAAACCGATAGTCGAATATATCCAATTGATCTTTTACTTCGCACACTCGATTTAAGATACAATCCAGTTAAGGAATTAAAGGAAATTGCCAGTATATATTCCATATCTCCTGATAAAGCCATTATTGTCGGAAGATCAGCAATTGTTGCCGAAGAACGGAAAACTCTACGCGCTACTGTGGACCAAACAACCAATTTACAATTTTTGCAACAATTCGGTCACCAAATTGAGTTCCTCAGAATTAATTTGGAAACCCTTCCATATTTCTTTAACGTAATTCAAAACGTTCCAAATTTAAAGAAACTCGACTTTGTTTACCTTAACCCATGTTTAACCAGAGAACAGCTTGGCCAACAAATATCAAATTTGATGTCAACCCGGCCAATATCAGAAATTAAGACAATTCTTCCAAAAAACCTGGAAACTTTACGAATATATTTGATGAGAGACGACCATTATGCAATTCCACAACTTCTTATTTCTTTATTGGCTGAGAAAGTGGAAAGTTTACTAATTACTGCTGCTATACCACCACCACCAATGCAACAAGTACCTATTCGCCTTCTAGATCTTTATATAGTTATTAGGGAAAATAGACATTGGAATTTCTTTAAAAGCCTCGTAAAATGTGGCATTCAAAGGCTTTTACTTAATATTAACGGAAGCAATGTGAATGTGAAGCCTATGCAAGTTGTGCTCTCAAACTTTAAGAATTCTCTAAGAAATTTGGAACTTCATTTTACAGACGAAACCACAGAGCTGAAATATAATTCAAGTCACTATTTATTTTTTGCTCATGAGAGACTACGACTTCCGAAATTGCTTCGTCTGACTTTTAAGGATAATATTCCACCGTCGTTCAATTTCCTTTCCGGTTTAGTTTCCTTGCATTATCTTCACTTTTTTGTTGGGAGGTATGCGCAAGGAGAAGCTAATAAGGCATTAAGTGCCGTTAAAAGCAGGATTTCGAATGGAGAAGAAAAACTTGATCTTTTGAAAATACTCTTCGAGATTTTGGCTGGAGCTGAAGAGGAAATCGATTGGGAATCAGCATTGAAATATTTAGGGAGAAATGTAAACAAATTTTACGAGTCGAACATTTGGAAGATTTTTCCCAAATTAAGGGTCTTAACGGTGTTGCTAATGGTCAGAGTAAATTGTTATGAGAATGTTAATCGGAGATGTAGCTGTCATGAGAAAACAAAGGAGTATGAATTTCGTAGGGATGTCTATGAAAAGTTCCAACAACACAAATTAAAATGAAATTATAATATTTTGTCTAAATTAAAGAAGGGATACAAATTTTGTTCAGTTTCTCTGCATAAACGTATTTCATGTTAACAAACAAGAATATAAACAAATAAAACTTTACTTAAACCCAAAATCATACAAAATGTCTATGCAACGAATGTTCAGCAATTAATTTAGTACAATAAAGTTTTTGCAAAATAGTTAATATTAAGTTATATTACATATTTACTTTATCATATTTTGGTTCATTTTCATAAATAAACATGTGTTTACTATTTATTGACTAGGTATAGGAATACCTACAATAGTACACTGAGTTGATGTATTAGCTTTTTGAAGGTTAATTGGAAAATGCTCCCGTTTATAACAATTTAATGTTTGACAACGTGACAACACACGAATCGAATACCCTAATATGTATTCGGTTTACTAAAAATATATGATTTTTTTTTCGAAAATTACTTATGCACTAAATTCTAAAAAAATTGGGGAAGTCTTTGAAAACTATTTAATACACTGACTAATTTTTCAAACGAAACAAGATTATGATCAGAGAAGAATATTATCAAGTTACCTTAAAAACCAAACAGCTGCATGAACTACAAAAATAAGAAAATACTAACTTTATCATGACACGCTTAATAACTGTTAAGGTCATAACAAATCAAAGAAATGTACAAAGAGCGTTTGTGCCAAGCCAATTTATATACACACTCAATCATAAATTCGAACTAGATTTTCTTCGAAAGCAGTGATGGATGGGCAATTGTTCATTTTTCCTACAATGAAAATAGTTTTTGAATAGTCGTTTTAGGAAATTCATAATAATTTTAATGGTAATTTCTTTCATTGGTTGCAGTTTTGTAAATAGCAACTAGTTGCGTGTAGTGAACAGTTCTAAGAAAATGAAGCCATTACGTTCAATTCTTGAAGAATTAGACAGTATTGAGCAAGAAACAGAAATTCGCCGGTAAAGATGTACCTGCAATGGCATTTTCAAAATGAATGGATTTTTATTCAAATCTTGGATAGAAATCACATCAACAATTATAATTTATTAACCGGAGGATTTGGGGAGGATGAGGGGGGGAGACGATAAATATATCTTTAAACAGTAGTTTCGATTCATCATGAGTACTTTTGGAAGTGGAAATTAGCTCACTTCAAACTTTGTGATTAGATGATAAAATACATTGAATTTGAGTCTTTTCCGTTGATATAATTGGTATTAATTCATAAAATATCTCTTTGAACAGAGGTATCGATTCATCATGAGTACTTTTCGAAGTGGAAATTAGCTCACTTCAAACTTTGCGATTAGATTTTAATAAAGTAAAGTGAATTTGAGTAAGTTCAATTCATAAAATTCTTTATAATTTGTTAAAAATCTCTTTAAACTGAGGTGTCGTTTCAAAATGAACATTTGACATTAATATGCTTGCACTGCGTTAATCGACACGTTAATTTTCGTACCATGCTCAACATGTCCATGGTGTTGTCTTTGCCGTCGCTTAAAACCACTTGGGATCAGTATGTTGACCAATCTTTAGTACAGTCGTTTATCATATGGGTGTAATGGTAATAACCATTTCAAAGTATTTTGAACTCTATACTTAAGATACAATCATTCTTAGGTTAAATCACCAGCTAAAATATACATAACCACTAATATATGACAAATCGGGATGGAAGCTGAAAACTTAAGCAAATTTTCTTCAGCTTCTCTTTGGAACCAATCAATTTATGAGTTTTTGGCTTTTCATACAAGTTGAAATAGCAATACTAGCTTTCACTCCGATGCCGTTTATTGTGGCCTTATTTCCTTTGCAACTACTAATCCACATCTAACCTGGTCTAATCGGTCTTGTTTACTGTTAGGGTATCAATTATTATTATTTTTGAGTTCACCAGAAACCATGCAACAAATCCATTGCAATTTTTCGTTTTAACAAATTTTTGAAACATTTTAAAAAATACAGATTTTTTGTACGTTGGCGAATAAAACCATTTGTGCATTTATATTTTAGAATGTTGGTGTTTATTGGCATTTATCAGACATCGTTTTGTGCGTTTGTAGCTATTTGCATGTAAGACAAAGACATATTTCCTGGCGATATAAAATGTAAAACAATGTTACGACTATTGTCCTCAAGGGTTACAGGCGCCATTGTAGGCGGAATATATTTAATTCTTAAATCAATTAGACACCAAATGAATATAAAGAAATATTTGTTTTGCTATTGGTAAAGTAAATTTTACTTGTGATATGTATTATACTTGATTGACACCTTAAAACGAACCAGATAAATGGCTTTGGTAAAATTATTAATTGTTCAAAATCATGTGAACGATTAAAATACGATCAGTTATGGAGGATCTAATAGTATATCTTATAATTTTACCTGCGGGGAATTATGAAAATATTTGTCTATGACGTATTAACAATAACATTCAGGAGTTTTGTAACGTTGGCTTTTATTAACTATATAAAAAGCAACAGGTGTTTTTGCTTGATATGTTATTCGATTGCCGCTAAAGCAAGTGCCATTTTAAATATTTGAATTGTTAGTATGCAGGGAAATAACATACTATTGACATATATTAAAAGTAACAATAATATAAACAAATATGTTTCAGTTATTTGGTCATGTTAAAGGAAAGTCGATAACGTTAAAAAATACATAATGTTCTGCAATTTTTTAAATATAAAATACCCACTAGAGCTAGCAAATGAGACTAGATCAACATTGCTACAAATACAAAGAAAATAATGAATTAAAGGCCATCTTTGTCATTATTATTTTCAACTTAACCTAACGAATAATAACCTAATTAATATATCCTAGACTGATTTTTCCAGTGAAACAAAATATACTTTGTTTTGTGTTGCTCTCAGTAATTTCTTCTTCACAATCATACAAAGTCGTATATACTGTCTATTTGTGTTTCCATGATAATAAACGTTGTTTATTTTTGACTTAATGACATATTTAAAGTAATGCGGAAGTGCTGTAGTAAAAAACGAAGAAAATTCACTTAAAACTTTGCCTTCATTCCAAACTAACTTCAGTGGGGTGTGGTAATTGAAAATACGGGGTCGATCTTATTTGCGTATTTGATTTTAGAATAACAAATCCTCTAAAAAATTAAATTACAAAGCGCTTGATCGACTTCGTCGAAATTGATATTTTCCTGTAATAATATAAACTTTACTATATTAGTTGAAGCAACTTCGATAAAAGCAAAATAACTGTTTTGAAATCTAAATTTGTTTTGTGCTAAGGACTATCAGTTGTATTGATATATATCGACGTAATTTCACCACTAAACCCAAATAACGAATAATATTACTTTTATTTAAAAAATGTACCAAACTTTTCCAGACTTGTAAAATAAAGGCTCGAACAAACCAAATTTTTTTTTCTATCACAAGAATGCATCAAATGTATATCAACATAAATCAATCTACTGAATAAGTTAGTGTTTTCATAAATAGCTATTTTCCTTATAAATTGTTTTTCTCAAAACTGACAATACTAACTGTGTGCCCTAAAATAAAAAAGTCAAACTTTGGTTAGGAAATATTAACTTTATAAGTCCTTAGTAATCAGAACAACCAACGTTTATGTTACCTCGCTCAACCGTATTGCTAGATGTGATGGTTCACAAATCAACATGTTTGCCACTATGGGAATTTTAAGAGGCGGATTGATTGTTTTTATATAAAATAGTTACCAGAAGTATAGCTTGGTGATAACCGTGCATTTTGAGGATTCTGAATATATTCTTGCAAAACATAATATAAACCTTTAACAAAGTGTTTCGGTTGAGTTTGAAGTTTCGGTTGGATAAACATTGAGTTTGATTACACAAAAAACGTTAAAATGTCGCTAAACACAGCCGCCTTTAAGGTCCACTCCCACTTACAAAAATGGTTTCCGATGCCGTACCATTTGGATTCCACATCACAGCTTTCATTCAAAAGCAACCAATATCACAAATGGCCTTACATACTACATCGAACATGCACTGCGTTAATTGTCATATTAATTTTGACACCATGCTCTGCATGGCGTTGGTCATGGCTTTTTCGTCACTGGAAATCGTTTGGTGGTCAGCATGTTGACCAATTTATAATATACTCGTTTATCATGGGTATTATGATTATATGCATTTCCATGCATTCTGTTCTGCAAACTCGAGACACAATCATTTACATGATAAATCAAACAGCTAAACTAGGACAAATTGGAAAGGGAGTTCAAAACTCGAACAAGTTTTCTTCCCCTTTTCTTTTGAACCGATCAGTTTATGAATTGATTGTCTACGAGGTTTGGCTTGGACTTGAATTAGCAGTACCAGCTTGCACCGTGGTCCCGTTTACAATGTCGTTTCTCCCTTTACAACAATTATTTTCCTCAAGCTTCACTTCCAAATTGGTCGAATCCATCATGTTCACTGTTGTGATGTCGTGTATAATGAATTGTTTTCTGTCATTATTTTTAAGTGCTGTGATACTCCTCGAAAATATTATGTTCCTAACGGCTACAATAAGTTTACCGAGAAAATACGTATCAAATCCTTGGCAAGCTGTTCGTTTGAACAAATTTTTCAAGCAGTTTAGAATCACACAGGTAATTTGTAAGTTGGCGAATGATACTTTCTCTATATATTTTACAAGCTTGGTGTTTATTGGCATTTATCAAGCATCCTTTTGTGCTTTTGCAGTAATTCGAATGTATGGGAAAATGCCTCTATTAACATACTTTGGGTTTGTTGTGGTTACCGTTGTGTGTATTCTGATAGCTTTGCTGGCAAATGTACCATACAAGCGCTCAAGCAATTTCAAGCTACAGGCTTGCACGTTATTAAAAATTACAAGGGAAGATCGAAAGGTGCTTAAAAGTTCTAGGCCATTTGGTATAAAGTTAGGGCCGTACGGCGATGTTACAACGAAACTTGGGTTTACCATTTGCGATAACATTATACATAATACAGTTACTATTCTTCTGCTAGGCTACTAGTAAAATTTCCAGGCACATGAATAGTAAATATGCTAGTTTTTCTAAAGTATTTAAAATAAAATGTAGTCGTCAGTAGAAGTTCGTTACATTACATATCAATATATTTGTGGAACAAAAATTCCTAGTGAAATGAAATCATTACTTTATGAATTTGTTAAAAAAGGGGTGATCAGTTGGTTGCTTCGTAAACATTTTGATAATATTAAATAACTAAATTATTGCAAAAAATGATACAAAAGTGTTATAATTTATACTTTTATTAACTTCTTACTTGACCAATTAATAATATACAAGTTTAAAGTTTTTCTGAACGTAAGAGCTAGTATAAAGTCTTATTTTTAAGTTGTAATTTGTGTCTTATGGCTTAAAAAATAAAACTTAAACAACATTTGGATAGCTTTCTTTCGAATTTTAATACTTAGTTTTCATTATTTATTATTCTTAGACCGATTTACAAAACTATATTATTATTTTTAAGCTGTGAATTTGAATATCTGGCATATTGATTATTGTTAACTTTTATTTTTCACGAGATAAAACTTAACAAGGCTTTAGTACATATTATAGTTTTAGAGTTTTGTAGAAAGAAATGTTAAATATTTAGCAAAACCAAACTACCTTAGATGTATATTCCCATTAGAACCAGCAACGAACCAAAACGCAAAATTCTATGCTGTATCATAATATTCGATAGTTTTTAACGTTGCTGCTAAAAATTCCTATTAAAATATACGAAACTATGGAACAAAGTAATATTACACATTGTTTATCCTGAAAAGATTCAATTAAATAATCACAAACGTTATAAATGATAATTCTTAATCATAATTCATTTTTAATAATACTTCCATTATAATTAAATAAAATACATTATTTTTTATATAAAGTATAGCGTTTACACACCAGATTTGGCTGAATTTCCAAATAAATAAATAACGTTGTTGTCCAGATTGGTCAATCATATCATTTCATAACATTTTTGTTTAACTTGGGTTGTCGAAAACTGAAACCAACTTTCAATAATAATAATTATTATTTTGCATTTTCGAGTTACAAGGATAAAAAGTACAAAAATGTTCAGATGACGTATTTTTCACCAAAACCAGCACAAAAAATACTCACACAAATATTTAATGATTTTTAACTGAAAACTCATGACCTCAATGTCAATATGACACACGAAAGCTTGAACATGTATTTCGTTTCCACTAAAACAAAATAAATGTAGTGAAAAATAAACCAGTTTTCCAGCTAATATGATGATAAGATAACTGTACAGATTAAAATTTACTATTCAATTAAATTTAAGAGTAATAACAAGCTGGTATGCTGTCGTAGCATATCACATTGCCTATATAATTCATCAAAGAAATCAACGATAAATTTCAAGGTTGTCTGACAAACAGGTTTGATAAAAATAACAAGAGTTTATTACAGACTACAGGAGTGCTTCACTTTAGCTCATGTTTATTTATAAAAAATGTAAATGACACTAAAATCCAGACGGGCCACATAATTTCACAACACAGAATTTTTCATTATTTAATACCATATATTTTAGCAGTACGACTGCTGACTTGGAAGAATACAGTACTCTAAAATACTGCTGGAGTAATATCATTTGGTTTCTTCAGAAATAAGTTGGTTCACTGTTTGAAATAAGTATACAATGGCCAGGAAAACGTGCCAGATGAAGTTCGCCATGAAGCCATATTGAGAAAGCATACTAAAAATGTTTCAAATACAAGTGTATTCCTATTCCCAATACAAAAAATTCCTCCAGAGGTAAATTGTTGTTAATTTTTTACCAAGATCAATTATTTGCCAAGATCAATTATTTACCAAATTTTATATCCATTCTTTTTTTAAATCTTGTTAAATTAAATATTTGTTTAGGTCTGGCATTACATGTTTGCATATCTGGAAGAATCTAAAGATCTGTTAAATGTTTCGCACGCAGTTAATCTCTGGTATGAAATTCTTCATTCAACAAAGCACATATGGTTATTTGTTCAGGTATTAAATTTTAATCTCGCATAATTTTTTTTGAAAAATATCTTAAGGTATTTTTTTTAAATGTAGACAATATTTTGTGCAGATATTTCCCCTTTTACTGGAATTCTTTTCAAAACAGGACGTTTTCAATTGCAGATTGGTTTGCAAGAAATGGTGCTTTGCTGTAAACCATTTCCTCACCCAAAACAGTTTTCATCGGCCAGCTTCCTCGATACCGAAAACTCAACTTATGGAAAAATTAACAAACAAATATAAAACCGATAGTCGAATTTATCCAATTGACCTTTTACTTCGCACTCTTGACTTAAGGTACAATCCAGTTAAAAGGTTAAAGGACTTCCCATCGCTTTCTTCAATATCTCCTGATCAACTTACAATCGTCGGTCGATCTGCTATTGTTGCCGAAGAACGGAAAACTCTTCGCACTCTTGTGGAACAAACTACAAATTTAAAATTTTTGCAACGATTTGGTCATCAAATTCAGTTTCTTCGAATCAACTTGGAGACCCTCCCATATTTCTTTAACGTAATTCAATATGTTCCAAATTTAAAGAAACTAGACTTTGTTTACCTTAACCCATGTTTAACCAGAGAACAGCTGAACCAACAAATATCAAATTTGATGTCAACCCGGCCAATCTCAGAAATTAAGTCAATTCTTCCCAAAAATCTGGAGACTTTACGAATATACATGATCAGAGATGACCATTATGCTATTCCACAACTTCTCATTTCGCTTTTGGCTGACAAAGTAGAAAGTTTACTAATTACTGCTGCTATACCACCACCGCCACCAATGCAACAAGTACCTAGTCGTCTTTTGGATCTTATATTGTTATTAGGGAAAATAGACATTGGAATTTCTTTAAAAGTTTAGTGAAGTGTGGGATTCAAAGGCTTTTACTAAATATCAATGGAAGCAATGTGAACGTTAAGCCTATGCAAATTGTCCTTTCAAACTTTAAGAATTCCCTAAGAAATTTAGAGCTGCACTTTACCGACGAAATTAGAGAGTTGAAATATAACACAAGTCACTATTTATTTTTCTCTCAGGAGAGACTTAGGCTTCCAAACTTGCTCCATCTAACTTTTAAGGATAATATTCCGCCGTCGTTCAATTTTATTTCCGGTTTAGTTTCCCTGCAGTATCTTCACTTTTTTGTTGGTAAATATGGAAAAGGGGAAGCTAGGAAAGCATGCATTGCGGTTCACCAAAGAACACTTGACGGCGAAGAACAACTGGATCTTTTGAAGTTACTCTTTGACATTTTGGCAGAAGCTGAAGAACAAATTGATTGGGACTGTGCGTTGAAATATTTGACAAGAAATATGAACAATCTGTATGATTCCAATATTTGGAAGATTTTTCCAAAGTTTAGATCCTTAACTGTTTTACTCATGGTGAGAATTAATGGTAGACAAAATAATACACCGAGATGTAACTGTCATGAAAAATCCAAGGAATACGAATTTCGTAGAGATGCCTATGAAAAATTCCAGCAACAAAAACTAAAGTTAAAATAATATTGTTTCTTGTCTGTGGCTGACACATGCTACAATAAGTTTCTTTTCATGTTCTTTTTTCAAATAACAAACAAATGTATAAGAAAATAAATTCACTTTGATGTAGAAATCAAGCCAAATGTACACAATTTTTGCAAAATAGTTATATTTTATGATATTTAATAATTTTTAACTGTAAACCTATTTATCACCTTAAAATAACATACGAAAGCATGAACACATAATATTTTCACCAAGCAACATACATGTAGTAAAAAACAAACCAGTTTTTCCTCTGCTGAAACTATGGCAAGATTACGATATAGTTTAACTATTTCATATAACTTAAGGGTAAAACAACTTTGTATGCTGTCATGGCATATAACGTTGCAATAATATTAACAAATATTATTTTGTCATGGGTATCAGGCATTAAGCAAAAAAATTTTTTGGGTTACATCGAATTCAAACAAAGCTTTACTGCGCAATTTACAATTCCATCCAAAACAACAAGGAAAGTGCTAACAGTTTTTTAAACGAAAAACAAATTGAAATCGGATGTAAAATATCTTTCAGAAGAACTACGTGAAGTATAACTTAATACGTATGTAATTCTTTGAATTGCGGTTATATTATTGCAGTGGTTCCTGACTCGAGTTTTGACTTTTCAATAAATGTAGTTCAAATATTCAATAGATCCTATTTTGGCTAGTCTGATTACAGAGAATGCATGCTCATTTTTTACTGTCCATAACTAGCCTTTTCACTCAAATAGCGTAAAAATGTATTTTTAACATTGCAACTTCTATGGACGAAACATAAAAACAAAAAATACTCAAGCTGGCAAAATTAAACCTATAAACATTCTTCATCACAAACCTATTAAACAAAATTAAATATTTAATTTCGATTTGGTAATAACATACAGCAATTAAGCTTCATTATAAATGACTACATTTCTGATTTGGTACCCAAATCAAAGTTGCTCTGCACAAGTATCAGAAACTTTATTTTTGTGATACCATTATATGATATGGTTAGCATATTACTGCAAGCCGCATTCGATGATTTCTTAATTAATTCTGCATTGTTCGAGCGATTTCCAAGTATCTAAAATATTAGTATACTTTATTAACGAAAGGGTATATAAAGTCATTTAATTTACTAACGATGTGGACAACTTCAGTATTGCTCCTGAATTTAGTTTATACATTTATTTACGGTTTGTCGTGATCCTGAATTTTCGTACTCTTGAAAGAACATACCAATTAACGTTTTACTACAGCTTAATATTGGGAAACGTAGAAATTGGTTTTTAAAATGTAATTGGTAACATTTTTTACATGCGGGAAATCAAATACTCAGTTAAGAATCGGGATGAGAATTTCTTGTCATGTCAATCCAAAATGAATGATGGTATTATTTTATTAATATACTTCCTTTTAAGTAATATCACCTTAAGTAATTACGTAAGTAATTTCGCGGGGTTGAAATAATTACTAAGGCACCTATGTAAGATTTATTGATTTTATAATACTGGGGGTCAATAAAAAAAATCTAATTAACCTAAAAATCATTTCGAAAATTAAGTTGTGGCTTAAGTGTGGCATTTCCGATATCACGATTCACATTCTTTGCATCTCAATTATTGCAGAATTCGGGGAAATGCTTTTAAACAATTGAGAAGAATGTATTGTTCAAATTCTTCTCATTTATTTAATTTATCTTATTTTTGTTTTACTAGGGTTGATTCATAAAGACATTCCATGTGCTGCTGCTGGTGTTTGTTTATATACTTTACTCACTTCTAGTACGTTTTGACAATATCGTATAAAACCAATATACGAATTTAACTATACTTCGTCATTGTCGCAAAATGTACTCAATAACAGTAGTAAAATAGCAATGATCTCATATAGATCATTGCTATTTTTACGAAACAACACACAGTACAGCAATGTTGCTTGACTAGTGTCCGTTAGGGTCCACTAGGGTGCGTTAGGGTCCCAAAAAATCAAACTTCCTTCCTTGTCTCAGTTTGCCTCTTTGCTGTGGGATGAGGATTCAACGAGATAAACACACTGACAATTTTAGTGCTCTACGCTCACTTGCTCTGTGGCTTTCAACACATCAGCACTCTCCTTCAAGGTAGTCTTGTCGTAAAAGCTGTATAACAGCACTGAATCAAAATATTTAACTGGCTAATTACCATTAATTTTGTTAGTAATTTTAAGTTAATTGGTTAATAAAAAACCCTTTAATTTTTGTAATTACTTTGGATGTTTGTGTGAGTTAATTTCTGCATATTAATTGACTGGTTATCCTGTGACCGAACTATACTGGAATTTATTCTGATTTTCATGAAAGTGGGCGTTTTATTTGTGGCGACGCTTTGAGATTTCATCAGTTACATTTGAAATTCACCCCGTTTTCAACATTTACTGGCGATCCTGCCAGGATCAGTTGTTTAGTGACTATTTTTCAGTGTTTTTTGAAAAACTTTTCAGTGATTCTTTGAACAGTTTTGTGACTCGTTTTGTATTTTTGTCTTAACTGAAGTGCTCTGTGATTTAGTACAAGGGTATCTTCCTTCAAGCTGATCAGATCAGCATTTTTTAATCAGTGATTTTGAAACTTTTCGTGCCTTACCAGTAACAGTTAACTGAGTAAGGTGTTATGTGACTTTATGTGACTTTATCTGCTATGCAATGCAGATAGTTGTGTGAGCTGATAGTCTAGGAACTTTGATTTAACCGAAAGTGGTTTGTGAATTATATGGACAGTTTTCAGTGATTATTGCTAAAAGTTTTGTTGAAAAAAGGGAAGAAGTCCCCAGTAATTTGAGTAGACACTCAACTGGGTTATACGTTATAACGCTCAGAGGTGATTGTCGCAGCAGTCCACCGAGTGAAACCTTCGAGGATAAGGTGGGAGCCTCACCAAACCCCTTGGAGGGTAAGAGCCTCATGGAAATCAAGTTCGAGGTTATCCTGTGCAGATGAAAGTCCGTATGCGCGATCAAAGACTCACGTGCGGCAATCGTGGTAACATACCACACCTTATCCCCTTATAGTAGGGAGAAATAGAGGACGTCTTCGTGCTAATGCGGTTAGTAAAGATTATGCGGTTCTCATCGCCATGGAGTTTCATAACTGCAGCGATCCCAGGGGATGTGAATGTCGGTTTTCTTCTTCATGCTAATGCGGTTAGTAAAGATTGTGCAGTCCTCATCTTGATGGAGTTTCGTTTTGCAGTAATTCTTCTCAGGGGATAAGCTTGTCGTTCCTGTCACCCTCTCCAAGAACGGAGAAAGCTTGATGGAGTTTTGTGTTGCAGTGATTCTCGTCAGGTGATAAGGATGTCGTTCCTGTCACCCTCTCCATGAACAGAGAATGCTTGATGGAGTTTCGTGTTGTATTGATTCTTCTTAAGTGGTGCGGACGCCGTTCCAATCATCGCCTCCAAAGGAGGTAGTCAAGCCCATCAGGGGCACCAGCAGTGGCAGTGTCCACTTAGCATCCCCTCGAAAGGAGGAAGTAGTCAAGCCCATTAGCGGCACCAGTAGTGTCAGTGTCCACTTATCATCCCCTCCAAAGAAGGAGGTAGTCAAGCCCATCAGCGGCGCCAGAAGTGGCAGTGTCCACTTATCTTCACCTCCAAAGAAGGAGGCAGTCAAGCCAATCAGTGGCAACAGCAGTGAAAGGGTCCACTTTTCATCGCCTCCAAAGAAGGAGGTAACCAGGCTCCAGCGGCAGCAGAGCCCTCCTCATGGTGGGAGGCAACGATGGGAGAACAGCACTCCCAAATGATTAGTAAAACTTGATGGTTCCAGAGGTCGATCCATCACACCATTTTAAAATTATTTTATTGGCATTTTTATTTAAAATGTAATGTTTAATTAAATGTGTGAATTTTTATTCTTTTTTTGTTTTTGATTGAGGAGATTGGAGGATGTTTCTTTTACTGCCAACTCGGGGATGTTTCCGGAATCAGCTTCTCTATTGACGAGATTTGTGGGTTGGCAACAGCCGAGTTTCGACAGATTCATGTAGTTTTTTTGTCACCTCCAGTCTCCTCTATCTCATTTTGCTCTTTTTGTTCCAATCAGGACTTGAGGGTGCTCGATTGGAAGCTGGGAGTATTGCAAAATGTACTCTCTAGCGGTGGAAAAAATAGCAATGATGTCATAAGGATCATCCAAACTGAATTTGTAAAGGTTTTAAAGGACTTCCTAAACGATTTAAAACAGGTTTGGAACTACACTTTATATTCATAGTGGTAATATATGAAATGCTAATAATAATAATGCTCCTTTGTGATAAATAGAAAACAATATTATTTCGACATTTAATTGATTTAAACAAAAATGCCTTGCCAAGAAACCTGAAATTATGTACACATTTGTATTTTCAGAAAACGCTATACGATTTGATAATTAAATGAGTAAGTTCTGTCATTTTTTAGTGTTTAGCAAAAAAACAATTCAGACTAGACAAAACACAAGCTTTTGAAAGAAACAAAATATTAAGAAATTGGGAGACTGCATGCATGTACTCATGCAATAGATTTCATGTATGTTAAATGTTTCATATTTCATTTGTATATTTTTATGCTTACATTAACAAAAAAGTTAAAGCACACTAGCCTCACTTTATTGAACGATTGCTCAAGAAGATGAAACTGTTTTCAACCTAACTTCAAAACACCACCTTCAACTCAATATTTGTTTGCATATTAATAACAAATATTGAACACAAACTATGTAAAATAATTGTACTGATTATGTTTTGAACGATTGCTCACGAAGATGAAACCGTTTTCAACCTGATTTCAAAACGTCACCTTGAACTCAATATTTGTTTGCATATTTATAACAAATATTGAACGCAAACTATGTAAAATAATTTTACTGATTATGTTTTGAACGATTGCTCACGAAGATGAAACCGTTTTCAACCTGATTTCAAAACGTCACCTTGAACTC
>JAQFZH010000788.1:0-27369 GCA_034695485.1 Entomobrya nivalis
TTAACTTTAATTAAGTGACAGTGACACCACCCACAACTTTTAAATATTATTACCTCCTTCACCATCATTACCACCACTACCTCCACCAATAGTAATCCAGATCCTCTCCCAATAATTAAAAACCCCCATTAAATTATCCCTCACGTTACACTTATATGCATAAATAAATATTTAAATATATTGAATTGATGATGTATCGTTTTGAGTAGGAAAACTTTATAACCTACTTTTTTTACATTTGCATGTTCTAAAGATATACTATGTCATGTTTAACGTGGCCAAGGGAAAATTGACGTTAAAATCCACACGTGGCAGTATCGAGGGTAAGCTAATTAGTTTAGAAAAGTTTTCCTGACAAATTTTTCTACCTTTCTGAAAGACTAGTGCATATTTTACCCTGTCAAATGTCCTTATTGACTGTTCACAGGACTCAAATATTATGCTAAATTGTCCAAATTTGGTTAGGCATTAGATGAAAAAGCTATGTACTCATATTATACAGTGGTAATAGTAAAATCTTATTGACATTCATGCAGATTTTTAAGAAACGCGAGAAATTTGGTCAAACAAAATAAGAGAATAAGTTTCAAATTTAGAGGAAAACTATTTAGTACTTCGTTTATAGAGTTGATTTGCTCTATTAGTACACAGTTTTAGTAAAATCAACAAGTTGTTATTATTTGGTTGGTGTAACGAATGTCGTTTGATTTTGTCATGTTTCACATTCTTCTCCATGAAGTTTTCAAATGTTTTGCGCGAAACGCCATATATTTATTTTATCGACATTAAAAAAAATTATTATTGGAACTACGTAATATATTGTGGTGTGGTAGTTGCTGTAAAAACGATTGACGAAATATGATAAATGGAAACACAATTATTGTAAATGAAATGCAGTAAGATTTGTTCAATAGCTTTCATGAATGCTATGATATTTTTAGTTTGATTTATACTTAAGGAACAATATTATATGGCAAAAGTGTGATTTATTCAATTTTAATACCCAATAACAAATACGTTGATAAAACTTTGATAAAAAGAGACAAATATTTATATAGCCAATTAATTTCCAATTATCAAGGAATCTTTTCATAATCTACTCTCTTCCATTATTCTAACGTACGGTACATCTTGACCCATAACAGTGGCTGCCATAAAAACTAGCAAATATTACGAACAGTAATTCAAATACAGTAAATTTTGTTTAAGAAGAAGAGCATCTTGGTGAGTTGCAGTAATAGGGGGCATTTGTTGGTGTGCACTCACAGGGATAGCCATCCTGAACTGACGGACATGGTTTAAGTGTACAGCCAGTCACAAAGCCGTCCGAGTTACAAGCACAAGGTGGTCCACCAATAATTGGAGGAATAGAATCATCAGTACAATCAGCTGGCAGATATGGTTCGCAAACACAATAGTTATTGCACAAGTTTTGTGATGGGTAGGGAGAGTAACTGGGTTGCGAGTAGCCATACAGTGGTGATGGGTAAGATGGAGTTGGGTAGAAAGGAGCTGGATAATAGGCAGGTCCGTAGGACTGAGTCGGGTAACTTTGAGATGGATAGTAGGATGGAGTAGGGTAACTTTGAGATGGGTAGTAAGATGACGAGTGGCTAGATGATGGGCACGATGATCCATCAGATCTTGTTCCATTATCACAACGCAAAGTAACGCATAAATAGGGTTGGAAGAATTCTGTACATTGACAGGTATATGTGCCATCTGAGGTATCTCCGGGACCACAGGGTGCCATTTGACAACCTTGTGGGAAATTGTCGGGAGTGCAAAAACAAGGTGGATTTCCAGGCACATTAGGAAGAGAGTCTTCGGTACAGGGTGCAACGCAGTTGGGTTCGAATTCGTAAAAGTGAAAATCAGCGATGATATGCTGGGTGCCAATTGTGAGGAACAAGATTGCAGATAGCAAAAAAATCATCTTTGGAATTTATCTGTCAGAAAACTTTTAAGATTGGAAAAGTTATAAGTTTTGGAAACATATATTTTTAATTATGACAGTTTTAAACAAAATTGCTGGGGATAACCAAAGGTATTGAATGTACTTTGATTACTGGTATTGAATACTGTCGATCTTAAATATGTAAGAATTTATTGAAATTTTCCTGTATAAATTTTACTATTAGATATAAATGCCTTGTTTATAAAGTTGCTATATAAACTGCAACGCTGTTAATATAAAATTGGGGACACGGAAAAAAATCAGCAAGCTAATATTTGCATCGTTTTTAAAAGCAAATTTAATATGTGTATGTTCATTGAACAAGCTTAGTGCTAAATTTTATTGGCTTACACAACTTTTTACCAGTATCTAATTTTTTCCTCATAGTTTTCGGTGTGGCATCATATTTCTTGTCCATATCAAGATTACAAAAATATATGTGTCTGATTAGAAGCCTTGCTTATATGACAAAATAAAGATTAAACATATTGACTTGCTGATGTATCATTTTGACTAGGAAAATTTCGCAACCTTCTTTTTTACATTGCATGTTCTAAAAAAATGCTATGTAATGTTAAACGTGGCCAAGGGAAAATTGACGTTGTAAAATTCCACACGTGGCTTTAGCGAGGGTAAGCTATTTAGTTTAGAAAAGTTTTCCTGACAAAATTTTCTACCTAACAGAACGACTACTGCATATTTTAGCGTGTCCAATGTCCTGATTGATTGTTCCCAGGACTCAAATATTATGCTAAATTGCCCAAGTTTTGTTGGACTTGGGGTGGACAAATGAGCGAAATACTATGTACACTATTGTAATAGTAAAATCTTGTAGGCATTCATGCTGATTTTCCCGAAACGCAACAAATTTTGTAAAACAATAGCAGAATAATTTTCTTAAATTAAACTATGTTGAAAATTTTGCTAACCATATCATGTTATTACCCAAATATAACGTAAGGCAATATTTCGGTTCTGAAATGGTTATAGAAAAACCCATAAACAAACAATATCAATAAATGATTTAGGCCTGAAATCTTCTAAATCGAGAATTAAAGCAGAAACGTTAGAACACATTACGTAAATTTTGTAATCAGATTTACGATTAGATTGCCTGTAAATACATTTAAATATGCATCATTTCAGAAGGCTGTGTGCTTAATGACGAAGTTAAAAAATGGGTGATCAATGCATATTTAAACATGACATCGATTTTGTGTAAAATTTGATATACTACTCTTAAGAAACACCATTTGCAGTTTTAGGTAAACTTATTAAATTTTTAAATTTTTTGAGCTATCGTACATTTCAAAGTTTCAAATTCAGAGCAAAACTATATAGTACTTCGTTTATAGAGTTGATTTGCTTTATTAGTAAACGTTTTTTGGTAAAATCAACAAGTTATTAATATTTGGTTGCTGTGACGAATGTCGTTTGATTTTGTCATGTTTCATATTCTTCTCCATGAAGTTTTCAAATTTCTTTTGCAAAAAGCCATATATTTCATTTATCTGCATTTTGAAAAGTTTATTATTAGAACCACAAAATATGTTGTGGTAGTGGATGTAAAAACGATTGACGAAATATAATAAATGGAAACAAAATTATTGTAAATGAAATGTAGTAAGATTTGTTAAAAAGCTTTCATCAACGCAATGATATTTTTAGTTTAATTTATAAATAAGTAACAATATTTTATTGTTACAGTGTGATTTATTCAATTTTAATACCCAATAACAAATACATTGATAAAATTTTGATAAAAAGGGACAAATAGTTATATAGCCAAATAATTTCCAATTGTAATCGAGGCTGTTGATAATCTACTCTATTACATTGTTCTAACGAACGGTACATCTTGCGCCATAACAGTGTTTGCCATTAAACTCCGGTGAGCACTCACAAAAGCTTTGATCAAATTTCCCGCATTGTCCTAAAACACAACCTTTTGGCCAACTGAGCGAATTGCAAGTGCAAAATCGATCTCCATCAAAAGGACCGTCATCGTCAAAGGTACAAGGGTCAGGCTGTTCGCCCTGACAAACGCAATAATTGCTGCAGGTTGTAGTCGCCGGATAGTTAGGCGCTGGATAATTTGAGGTCGGGTAGTTTGATGATGGATAACCTGGAGATGGGTAACTTGGAGATGGATAGCTAGGTGTCGGGTACGATACAGGTAGTACGCTGTATGCCGGACATGATGAATAAATTGACGCATACGAACTAGTTCCATTGTCACAACGTAGTGTTACGCAAAAATCGGGTTTATAGTATAGTGTACATTGACACAAAAAGAAGCTGTCAGTAAAGTCAGAAAAGTCAATCTCATCTCCTGGACCACATGGAGGTACTTGACAGCCCACTGGATATGCGTCCATACGACACATACAAGGAGGTCCTCCATTAATTGGCGGATTATTATATGAGGCAAGGCTACAAGGGGGAACGCAGTTGGGGTATGTTTGATACGACTGGCCCATTATAAAGCTTGGGCTCAACGATAAAAATACAAGAAAAAACGGTAAAATCATATTCGGTTTTTAAGGGAAACTTTAGCAACAAAATTGGAAGAATGTTGAAATGATTTTCAGATGATTACTTAAATTGACGTGTAAGCCAGCAGTTAAAGTGCAGTGCTTTAGTAAAATATTGAGAAGAATAACGATGTTAAATATATTTTAAGCTGACATTTTCTGGCATAAAGTTAAGTTTTAAATTAATCTGCATGTGTTGCGTTAACTAGGAAACTGTAAGGAAATAAAGTAAAAAAATAGTGATATAATGCTAACCAGGTATTATTTCATTAATATCAATACTCCTACTTTTGCTTGTTAAAGTTTAAAGTTATTCATAGTCAAAACTGGATCCTATATCGCAAAGCTAAATCACACTGACTATAGTCAAACACGTGTTTCCTCATTTTCTTGCTCTTGTGCAAAGTAGGCAATGCTACAAATAATTGCAAACCTGGTTTATTTTACCAATATGAAGTATTGGAATAATACATTACATTTTCTGTAATGATTTGCTTGGTTAGTATCTACGCGATATTGTTCGAAGCGAAAATTTAGCCACAAGGAAATGTTTATTATTAATTTTACAATATGGAAGGTAGTTAATAGCCTCTTACTTTTCTATTCGCAATGCCACGATAATATAAAAATGTTGGTTAAGCACGAAATGGTCTTGTGGCAATAAAGTAATTACGATTTTTGCCTGCGAAACTCTAAAAAATGCAACACAAACATACAGTTGTACAATAAATACAATATGTTTACAAAAGCATTGAAGAAGTTGACATGACTTGCTATTTAATGTGACAAAGAGAATCGTTTTCGGGTAAAATGTCCAGAATTTTTTGTAATATTGGAAATGTAAGTAAGTCGACCAAGGTTGAACATTTTACAAAATTACAGTTCGATGTACCCAACGATATATTGCAATATCGTTTAAAATAAATTACTTTTCTAAAATACACTCGTTGTTCCCGTTTTACTTTATCATAACACGAAACATGTTTTCACGAGATTTTTTTTATTTAGTCTTTTTTCTGGCATGTATTCTAATGAGTTATTTTATGGTCGTAAATAGTTTTTAAAAATAGTGTAAAACATTTTATGATCTAAATACACAATTTTATAAAAATTAAAACTGCAAACTCCCCCAAATGATGAACCGATTCGTTCCCGAAAGGAGCTGGATAATAGGCAGGTGCATAGGCTTGAGTTGGGTAACTTTGAGATGAATAGTACGACGACGAGTAGCTAGACGATGGGCACGATGATCCGTAAGAGTGTACTACGGCACTGAATGTACTGAATACACTTTGATTACTGTAAGTGAGCACCGCTGATCATAAATGAATATATACTGCAACGCTGTACTAATTAAATCGGCGACGCGGGGAATAAATCAGCAAGCTAATTTATGTGTGCATTTTATTAGCTTGGAGAATATTCATGGAAAAAAATTACTATAAATTTAATTGACTAAAACACAATTTTACCCGTCTAATTTCACTTAATTTGATGTCAGCGTTTTGTTTCCTTGAAGAAAAAAACAACACTTCAACGCAATCATTTCAAAGTATTCTTAACATCTTGTAATTTATACGGTTGTGCAAAAATGATGAATAGTATGTTTGACAATAGCAGCTGATGTATCAGTTTATTAAGGAAAAAATTTTGTGACCTACTTTTTAGCATTACGTGTAAATTTACGTCGAACGAAAAATTTACGTGAGAGTGGCCACGTAAACACTTTCACGTGACCAAAACAAAACTAAAAGCATTTTAGTTGAATGTTTTCCTGTTACAATTTTCATTGTTTCATAATGCCCACTTATTTTTTTTACCATGCCATGGTTCCAAAAATTAGACAGACACAATATTTAATTAAAGTAGAAACATTCCCGACAATTGTATCAACGAGAAAAGGTAAAATTGAAAATATTTGTGTTAAATATGGATTTTTTATGAATGCGAGAAACTTTTTTTAAACTCCAACGTTTAGTGCAGACTTGTTGAATATTTCTAAGAATGATTTTAAATTAAACAAATAGATAACCAATAATATTAAATTGAATAATTTAAGTTTATTGAATTTCAATACCAAATTACAAATACATTGATAAAATTTTGACAAGAGACAAATTGTTATAATTCCAAGTAATTTTGAATAGTAATCGAATATGTTGATAACGTATTCTATTTCATTGTTCTAAGAAACGGTACATCTAGGTACATAGCAGTGCTCGCCATTAAACTCCGGTGAACACTCACAAAAGGCGTCGTCACCGGCCTCGCATTGTTTCAATACGCAACCACTTGGCCACCAGTCACCGCAAGAGCAAAATCTGCCTCCTTCAAAAGGACCGTCATCGGTAATGTCACAATCTGGAGGCTGATCCCCTTGACAATAGCAATAATTGCTGCAAGTTGAAGTTGCTGGATAGTTCGATGTTGGATAACTTGAGGTTGGGTAGTTCGATGATGGGTAACCTGGAGATGGATAACCTGAAGATGGATAACCTGGTGATGGGTAACTTGGAGATGGGTAGCTTGGTGTCGGGTAGGAGCCAGGTAGTACGCTGTATGCTGGACATGATGAATAAATGGCCGCATACGAAGTTGTTCCGTTATCGCAGCGTAGTGTAACGCAACCATCGGGTACATAGTACAATGTACATTGACATATAAAAGGGCTGTCTGAACTGTCAATCTCATCTCCTGGACCACATGGAGGCACTTGACAACCAACTGGATTCGCGTCCATGCGACACATGCAAGGTGGACCCCCACTTATTGGTGGATTCTTGTAGGAGTCGAGACTACAAGGGGGAACGCAGTTGGGATATGTTTGGTAAGACTGGCCCAGTATAAAATATGGACCGATGGATAAAAATATAAATAGAAATGATAAAACCATATTCGATTTCTTTGGAAACTTTAAAAAAATGTTTAATGTTTAGCAAGAAATTAAATTGATGTTTAGGACGACAGTGACGAAAATGATATGGTCCAATATTTGGAATAATAGCAGTCTTAAATATTTTTGTTTTAAAGTTTACACTTTCCTTCTTAAGGCGAAGTTTTAGTTGAATCTGCAAGTTTTAGTTATTAAGTTATAAGGAATGTAGGTTGAATTGAGGAAAATAATTACAAGAAATTATTTGTAGTGTATATTGAATACAAAACTGACGGGGTTGTTTGCAATTTATTTTAATATTGCTGGCTTTGTATAAAACCAAGAAAACGAGAAGACACGTGTACAACTATTGTCGATTTAAACCAGCGATTGTAAAATGCTTTTAATAAAATAAACTGTTTAGAGTAAACGCCCTAGTTTTTAAACTTTATTTCCTCAAGTTTTCCTTGATATGGCAACTAGGAAGGTGGAATAAGGAAACATTTGAATGAATTATGGTAGTAGAGCAAATTTACAGTAATACCATTGTAATTAAAAATTGCCACGTTTGGGAAATGACAGAACCTAAATTGAAAATCTTTTTATCACATTTTATATTTTAAAGTTGTAGTAGATGCAATATTTTAATTTAAAATGTTAAACAGTGCAGTACATATTTATATTTAATAGAAACATGCATACTTTTTGTTGAGTACTACATTAGGAGTTTATTGACTTGCTAAGGCGGAGCTCTAATAAGGTAAAAATTGATGTTGTGGACGAGGATTGATTTAGAAACAGTACAAGTAATTCGTAAAAATTTATAGTAGCGTGCATGCATTTGTATGTTTAAATATTATTTCCACATAATGATTTGAAACATATTGTGCTTTTTATATAGCACCAAGTAAATGATATTGGTGTGGTACACTTAAATATATATAAAAAAAGCTGACACGATTAGGTAAATGAGCTGAGCTGAGAATCCGTGAAAATGAATACTCTTCGATTTTTTCCTGTAATATATCTCAGGAAAGTATTTAGAGTTTAGAACATTTTTGTAGGTTTTCGGAGTACTTTTTTGCCTGTGATAATTCGAGGTTGTCATTTTGTGGTTTGGATATGTAGCTACTCTGGTAGCAACACAGACTTGTTCACTACTTGAAAGGTTTAAGAAATATAATTTAGGGTAATGAATGCATGCAGTATTTTTTTAAGCTTTAATAAAACTGTTTTTTCAAATCTGAATTTTATAATGTGCTTGGATAAAAAAATTAAAAGCAAGGTATTAGTTAGTATTAGATATATCCAAACAAACTATCCAGATTTGTTAACCTCAGTCAATACGACGTTGCATTAGAGACCAAATTTGATCTTTTCATTTTTCAGCTGGTTCGTTTTAGATATTGACTTGTTTCATACGTTTGTCATGTCATTACTGAAATGGCCACTCCATTAATGCTTCGTACTATTGAACCTAATCAGCAAATACACGATTATTTGTTTCCATATCGATTTCCAATGGAATGCAAATACTTAAAAAAGTAAACTAGAAGGAAATCCTCATAGGCTAGAATTAATTCCTTGGTATTTAATAGTATGTGTTGGTGTTCCCTTGACAGGTGTGAAAAGCAGTACCACAGTCTCACTATTTTGGCTGATGCGACACTACAAGGAAATAAACATTCTTCAAATATTTATTGTATTTCTTCAGCTTATTATAATGGTAACAATTTTTGGGTTAGTTATAGCAATTAGGCAGAATGCTCATTCGTGGTTTTTGGTGATCAATATTATGACGCAAATTGATTCGAATATGTTTTGTGCAACACCTAAACAGACGACTAGTAATATCAATACCATATGGGATACAATTTTTAAGCTAGTTTTAATTAAAGAAGGAAAAAGGATTGAAATCGATTAATTTGGGACAATATTACTTTTGGTAACCTTAAGTTTTAGCGCGGCGTATTTTACCTTCAGTCCATTTATATTTATTTAAAATGTTGATGCACCTTATCATTTCTTTAGAATTGTATTTTCGAGTTCAGATTCAAATACATGCTTAAAATATCTAGTACAGTTGGTTAGGATAATTTTTGGTGTTCTGCTTTGTGCTGAAGTTATTACGGTTATGCACGTTCGTTTGTTTTACTGATTCATTTTGTAAAGGCATTTTTACATTAAGTTAAAATTCATTAAACAGAAAATGTTCCCAGAACAAACTATATTGGAGTACCAATAAATTAGAATACTTCTTTTACAAATAAGTGAAACATTAGGCATAGTGCTGCCCTTATATTTGTCTATTATATTTATATTCTCTTGGTGATAGATTTTTTAGTATCTGTGCTAGGAGTTGATGTGCTGGCTTGGTATGTTCATATTAGTATTTCGTGGGTTGTGATAATGACCTCTGTTTCAATGTTGTACGGTTGGTATTTGGTGGTAAAGTTGAATGCGTTTGGTAAGAGAATTAAGAGAAGATGGACGAAGATAGATGACGTGAGAAATATTTATGTGAAGAAAATGGCAAAGTCTATTAAACAAGTTTCGATTGAATATGTGTCGGGAAGTAAGTTGAATAAGGGATCTAGAGCACAATTTTTGTTTAGATAGTTGGTAGATTTTATGAGTATGACTCTTATTTTAAATGAATATTCATTGGTGTGATATTACAGTATTGAGTTTACTCCAGGTTGACAAGTGAATTGCATTACAATTCGATTTTGTTTTCCTGTTGTGTTTGTTCAGTTTACAGATTATATTCTTGATACAATTAAATTTATTTGCATAAATATATTGTTGAATATAGTATTTAACTATATTTGTGATAATTTTATTGGTATTTTCCTGCACATTCATATATGTAGATGTTAAACTGCTAACATATTTGTTGGTGTCGAAAATGAGAATTAAGGATGTTGGGGAAAAATATGTGTAAGCAAAATTAAATATGCTTAACAAGTTAATCAATGGTATATTTTAGCTTTTGTCGAGTCATGCTAAATCAAATTTGAGCATGTTTTCTCTGGTAGCCTCCTGCTAATTTATTTTCTAACCAAATAAGCCGATCCATCATTTTTAGCGATACCTAGTTCATTTTGTGAAAAACTGTACGCAACTAAAATATCGTGTCAAGTTTTACTATTTATATTTTAGTTGCGTTTTTTTAATTTTGCACACAGTAAATTTTTAAAAAAATAGTGGAAGTAATACTCGAATCACGCTAGGCGGAACACTTTATAATTCAGTTTCCCGAATGTCCCCTAACTATAATACCTATTAGATGAACACATTTTTTTGTTTAGACTATCAGTCATTTTTTTGAGTAGAACTTTAATTTTAAAGGAACGCTTGTGTGATATGACAGAATTAAGTTTATTCAAAATTAAGTAATGATGAATAAATAATATTGAAATTTAATTTTTCCTCATTAGTTTGTTCAATAAACCGTTGTGTTCAAAATCCCTATGTATTGTTAGCATGGCTTGTTCGTTCAAAGTAGTATTTGTAAGCTAAGGTATGTCCTTCTTTGATTTATTTTTTTTAGTAAGGCTAGAATACTTTATGTAATTTGTGAAAATTATTATATCGTGATAAGTTAAAACAATAATACTTAGTAATTTGGTATTATTTCCTGCAGCAATATCACTTTGACAAATTCAAAAAGGTTAAAACCATTAAACGTTCATGGAAGTGTGGGTAAACAAGTTCAATAATTCTACTGCTTTTGCAAACAAATAGGTAATTTTCGGCGAAGTTATTTTTTTAACCAATGTATTTTAATCCGAAACTGATTTGGATAGAAAGGGTTCTCTATAATTACATAAACTTGCATAATTTTAATTTTATGTCCTTCATCTATATTGGCTTGACATTGACATATACTGAAGTAAATTAATGCAAATAGAATGTTAATATTAAACAGGGTTACTACAAGGTCTTTTAACTGTCGTCAGTCAGCTTATGTTAAAATGTTGGATTGAAACTCAACATTGGATAACGCTACTAACATAACTTGGTCCATTTTTCAATTTCACCATTTTGACCATTTTTACTTACGGACCATCTTAGAAATTTCTTAATAAAATTAACTAAAATGATCAGTTTACTTATTCTTCGTTCAATAGAATTAAATCAGAAAATACAAGATTACTTGTTTATTTATCAGTTTCCAATGAAATGGAATTATTCAAAAAGTCAACTAGAAGGATATCACCAATATTTTAAGTTACTAACTTGGTTTCTAACAATATTTGTTTTACTTCCCTGGACTTCTATAGTAAGCAGTATCGTAGTCCTACTAACTTGGCTCTTTGGACTTTACAAGAATCTTAACATTCTTCAAACACTTATTATAATTCTTCAAAATATCTTGGGGTCAACAATTTTAATGTCGGTTATAGCCATAAGGCAAAATGCTAAATCATGGTTTTTAGTGATCAATGCAATGGCACAAGTCGACTCGAACAAATTTTGTGCAAACTCAGAAGTATCGATTGGTAAATTCCGTAATTTATGTAACACGCCGTTAAAGCTGATATTTATTGAAGAAGGAAAAAAGATTCAAATAGATTATTTTGGAATAATTATACTTTTAGTAACTTTGGGATTAACTGCCGCATATTTTACACTTATTCCATTTGTATTCTTTTTAGACATCGATGCACCATATCATTAAGTTTTTTGTTCCCAGTTCTAACAAATTTGTTAACCTTCTAGTACAATTTATTCGGATAACTATTGTTGCACTTCCTTGTGCAGAAGGTATTACTGTTATGCGTGTTTGCTTAGTAAGCTGGTTCATTTTGTTAAGACATTTGTATTACAGTTTAAAAATGGTGAAGTGTAAAACGGTCTCAGAACAAGCAATATTGGAGTACCAATCCCTTCGAATATTCTTTTTACAAATAAGTGAAACACTGAGCATAGTAGTACCTCTGTTTTTGTCTGTAATTTATACTCTTTTGGTAATTGTGTTTTCAATATCAGTCCTAGGAGTTCATGTATTAGCTTGGTATTTTTATATTGGGATTTCATGGGTTGGAATACTAGTTTTTATTTCAATGTTGTACGGTTGGCATTTAGTTGTCAAATTAAATGAATTTGGTAAAGGGATAAAAAGAAATTGGATGAAGGTGGATGATGTTAGAAATATTTACGTAAAAAAATTGGCAGCATCTATTAAACCTATATCAATTGATTATGTATCGGGAGGTAAGCTGAATAAGGAATCTAGAGCGCAGTTTTTGTTTAGATTGTTGGTAGATTTTATGAGTTTGACGCTTATTTTAAAAGAATATTCCATAGTATGAAGCATTAATATCTCTGAGCAATAAACACTGCAGTCAAATATTTTGCTGATTTGCGTTTTCTTCCTACCTAGCTACTGTAGTCATCATCGAGGATAAATTTGTGTGAAAAAATATGTTTGTCGAAAAAACTTGACCCTTGATCGAATGTGGAACATATGATTGAATTACAAACACCATTTAATTAAAAAAATACATTCATATTGCATTTCAGCAGCAATTTGCTAGGTCTGATGTTGTCCAATGTACAGTTTTCGGAAACAGGTTTTTTAGTAAAACAGTCCACTTTTTTGTTCTATGCAAGTACCTAAATAATTGAAGATCACAGTTAGTTATTTCATTCGTATAAGAGTATCGTTTCATTAAAGTAATAATTATTGTCGGATCAGAATTTTTGTTAAGGAACTCTGGATTCGATTTCTCATTTCAATCTGACTGACTAAATCTCCAGTTAAAATTTAGCATTTAAGGATGAGCACAAAATATTGTGCCATCAGAAATAAATGACTACATATTTGTTTAAATTTTAATTCATTTCCTATGGCTAACCCTAAAATAAAAGGAATTTCTTTACCCTGCCCGGAAGCCGAGTTTTAATTATTTTCTTCGCTGATTTGTTATTTATTGGCAATTACTTTATGTATTCTGACAATATAAAAATAAATGGGAGTTTCCTGAAATTATTTTGTAACAATATCAATTTGGCTCAAATAAAAAAAACAAGAATTTTTTTGCTGCTATAGCGGAAGTAATTTTACTGGTTTAAATTTCAATTAATGTTACTTCCATACTAGCAGTTATTTAGACCTACACAATTGTTCTCGAAAAATTGTATTCGTGCTGTATTTCAAAACGCTTGGTTCCATATCTTTTGTTGTTGGTTCAGCAATGTCCCTGAGATATTCAATCAATTATGCATTTATACAATCTTCCTTACAAGGCATATAAATTTTCCCCTATCAGTCTAATAACTGATCAAAAGTCGAAGACATTAAAACAACTTCTTTGTACTAATTTTATTAATTGTTGATTTCGTTAAAGTGGACGTGTTTCGTGTTTCTATATTATATACGATATAAAAATACATTCAAAATGATCACCCCACTTATCTTTCGTGCTATTAAGCTAAATCAGCAAATACAAGATAATTTGTTCATTTATCAATTCCCAATAAGATGGAATAATTTAACTAACAAAATAGAAGGAAATCCTATAAAGTGGTTCAAATTACTTCCATGGCTACTAATAATATTTGTAGTGCTTCCATGGACTGGCGGTGTTAGCAGTATATTAGTTTTATTATTTTGGCTTTCTGGACTGTACAAGAAAATAAATATTCTCCAAATGTTTATTCTAGTTATTCAGTTACTACTAACGATAACTATTTTATGGTCAATTTTAGCTGTGAGGCAAAACTCGAAATCGTGGTTCCAAGTGATGAATGCTTTAGTGCAAGTCGATTTGAAAACTTTAGAAAAACCACGTAGCAAATATAATGGACAATGTTGGAAGCTCATCAAGCTTATAAAAATTAAGAACAGAACAAAGAACGATATCGATTATTTTGGAATGTTTCTAATTTTCGTAACCTTAGGATTTACCGCAGCAAATTTTACAATTATTCCCATCGTATTCCTTTTAGAAATTGATGCCCCGTTTCATTTATTTCGGTTTTTATTTTCAAGTTCAAACAAGAAATTACAATTTCTTATCCAGTTTATTCGGATATCCATTGGTACACTTTCCTGTGTTGAGGGCATCACTGTTGTACGCGTTTGTTCAGTAAATTGGTTCATTATATTAAGACACCTATACATAAACCTAAAACAAATTAAAAGTAAAATGGTCTCAAGACGAGCTATATTAGAATATCAATATTTGAGGGTACTCATGCTTCAAATTCAGGAAACTGCGAGCATTGTCGTACCTTTGATATTATTTTTACTATATGTTGTGTTGGTGATTATCTTTCCAGTATCAGTATTGGGGTTTTATAAAATATCTTGGTATTTTTATATAGGAATATCATGGGTTGGCATGTTGACTTTTGTTTTAATGATGATTGGTTGGACATTGGTTGTTAGCTTAAATGAATTTGGCAAAAGGATTAAGGAAAAGTGGACTAAAGAAGATGGAGATAGAAGCAATTTTGTAAAGAAAATGGCAAGATCTGTTAAACCTTTTTCACTTGATTTTGTTTCGGGAGGGAAGTTGGATAAGGAAGCTAGAGCTTATTATTTGTATAGCTTGCTGACGGATTCGATGAGTTTGACTCTCATTTTAAAAGATTATCCTTTAGTGTGATGATGTGATAAATACTGACTTTCGGAAAGCTTAAGTAAATATTTTGTTGTGATTAAATCTATTTTCTACTTGGGTTATTAACTGTTGATTTAGGGCATCGTAACAAACTTTGTGTAAAATTAAACAAGGAAACATCACGATCACACATAGCTTGAAGTCATCATAGCCATCACTCACCCATAATTGCTTTTATTAAATTTATGATGGACTGTCATGGTTGTAATAATTTCTGAGCCGCTTATTGAAATTATTGTTATTTCATATTAGAACGTTTTGTCTCGACTACTCGAGGACAAGAGAATTTGAGAAATAAATGCTTTTGACCTTAATGTGAGGGAGAGTATTTTGACTGAAACTCGAATATTATTTTACTGTCTTTTACGGTTTCCATACTAAATATTATAGAAATTTTCACAAAACACGTGTCAAGTTAAACTTGAGTTTACGATACAACTAATGTGTACGCTACATAACTTAAAAAAATACATACCGGCACAAGCTAACATGTTACACAATTTATATTTCTTGCTACGTTATGTAATTCGTCGATTAAAAGTCAATGCACAATACAAAATGCTATAATAAAAGTATGCAGTCCTTCCTTTTTAATTTTTAAGTGTACCACTTTTCTTCGAGAGTTTTCGAAGGACGTAAAAGAAAACAGTAAATAATCCATTTATTCTAGAATAGTCGGTTTTTATACGACATGTTTTTTGGCTCTATTCCAGACAACGGACTGTTTAAAATGATCACCTTACTTATGCTGGTTTCTATAGAGTTAAATCAGAAAATTCAGAACATATTGTTTCCTTATCACTTTCCTTTGCAGTGGAATTCTTTAACAAAAAATCTAGAGGTTTATCAGGGAAAAGGTTTAAAGTTATTTCCATGGTTTATAATAATATATTTTGTGCTTCCCTGGACTGGTGGAATCAGCAGTGCCTTAGTATTACTATATTGGCTCACTGGACACTATAACAAAATTAGCCTTCTCCAGGTATTTATTTTAGGTCTACAGTTAGTGGCAACAGTGATAATTGTATGGTCAACTTTGGTGTTAAGGCAAAATGCCAAATCATGGTTTTCGGTGATTAACATTTTAGTTCAAACGAGTTGTAATTCGATTTCGTCAGACGAACAAATTACTAAATCTTATATCCGGAGAAAGCTTTTTCCGTACATATTCATTGATAATGGAAGAACACTGGATTATAATGGAATATTGCTGATTTTGATTACTTTGGGATTTAGTGCTGCCTATTTCACTGTTATTCCATTTGTATTCTTTTTGAAAATCGATGCACCATTTCATTTATTTCGTATCCTATTTTCAACATCAGACACATTAACGAATATTTTTATTCAATTTATTCGAATATTCATTGGTACACTATCTTGTGCTGAAGGCTTTACTGTTATACGCGTGTGTATTGTTAACTGGTTCATTTTGTTGAGACATCTGTATTTAAGCCTTAACTTGATCAGGACCAAAAATGTCTCAATGCAAGCTATACTGGAGTATCAGTCTTTAAGAATACTCTTGTTACAGATTAAGGAAACGTTGAGTATTATCGTCCCGCTATTTCTTACATTACTTTATATACTTTTGTTGATTGTGTTTGCGGTTTCGGTACGGGGTGTTCATGTAATATCTTGGTATTTTTATGTTGGAATTACTTGGGTTGGTGTGCTAACATTTGTTCTAACGTTATTTGGATGGTATTTGGTTGTCAAGGTAAACGAGCTCAGTAAACAAGTAAAGAGAAAGTGGTCACGGGAGAACGTAACGCGAAAAGTTGAAATTAGAAAAATGACAAAATCTCTGGAGCCTATATCAATTGATTATGTGTCGTCCGGGAAATTGGATAAAAATGCTAGAGCAGAATTTTTATTTAGTTTGCTAACAGACTTTATGACTTTGACTGTAATATTGAAAGAATATTCTATTGTGTGACTTGTGACTGACCTTATTACTTATTATATAGTAAGTAGCACAGCCAAATGTATTACTAATATGTTTCCCTTTCCTCCTTCTTATTACCATTGGTGCCGATTACCTAATAATTTTACAATGAAAGCTCTGCAAAGTAAATTCAGTCGAACACATGTGGTATGTGATGAAATGAAGAAAAGAAATTTAAATAAAAGCATCATTAAATTCACAAGAATTAATCATATATGACTTTAATGAGAATTTCTTTAGGACAATATTCAACAGTTCACTATTTTGTTAAATGTAACCACGTAAAAAACAATAACTACAGTTTAATAATTTTTCCAATCATGTACGGTATCATAGTATCATTTTATTCTTAATAAGAATTTTCAACAAGGCACTAATATTGTTCGGGTTTATGTAAAGGATACCCTAATAATTATGATGCCAGGAAATGCCAACCACTTTATAATCAGTATACATATTTGACGTTTCCTTAATTTGTTAATTATTTAGTTACACAATTTGTAAACTGATTTAGTAAATTATGCAAAAGGGCGTTGTACAAACTAATTACATGAAAGTTATCACAGTTTATTTCATCATTGTTGAAAAACTAAGAGTTTACTGAGAAACTAGTGTGGTTTTTTACTGGTTCCAATACGAAGAACAGCCAATTTTGGTTAAATAGTTTATAATACACAGTTTCCGCGAAATATATGGCACTGCTTTATTAAAAGTTGGTTGGAAAGGGAATATAAACAGGCTGAATAAATAAACCTTCGTTACATAAACATACAAAGTGCAAAATCAACTTGCTGAAGACAACATCCATGATGAGAGCATTTTCAGTTTTCGTATTGTTGTTAGTCTTAACAATTTTAGGCACTTTTGCGGAGGTTTCATCGTCAATTTACGAACCGTCATATGACACCAACGACAATTCCTTTGGTTTTCAAAGAACTGACCGTCAAGCTGTAAGAATAGGATCACTGGTAAGCTGTATTTTTGTTACTTTTTAATGTGAATTTTAAAGAAAAGAACCGAATTATTTTACACACAATGCAGCTCAGAGGTAGCTTATCCGAAATTCAAGTGACAAATTTATTTTCTAAGGTAGTTTTTCGCGCTGATTAAGGAAATCATAACCATTTTCCCGAACGCGCAGGTGTGTATGGATTGCAATTTACCATAATGTTTAAAAATACCACCAGATTGTCCATCCTCGAGTCACAAGCTTAACCATTATGGTAAATGTCAAACTATACACACCTGCGCATTCGGGAAATTGGTTATGATTTCCTTAATCAGCATGAAAAACCACCCTAGAAAATTTAACTTTCACTTCGATTCCGGATTAGCTAACCCTGACCAACATTGTGGAATTTTTCATTTGTTTATAGGATAGAAACCGTTGGACGAGACCCATTTGTCAGAGAGGTAAACATTACGATTCTTTAACACGACGTTGCCGGTTTTTATTTCGTGGCTTATGGAACATCTGAAAAAAATTCTGTCAAAATATCCTAACATTTAATCTTTGAACTTGTACTAACTTATTAATTTCTCAAATTTTAATTATGTAAATTTAATTTAGGTATAAGATAAAAACCTTTCTATTCTTCGACAATATAATTTCTCAAGATCAAAATTTGTAAATTCAATATAAAATAAAAATTGGTAAACATACATATTGTCATGCTGAGCATTATGATTGCCACATTTTCATATATGTGTCCTTGCTAACAGCCACGTCATTTAAAGATACTAGTACTAACCTAACTTAAATAAATTAAAAATTTAAGGAAAGGTGAAATTCATCAGTTTATACGAGTTGAATGTACTTCTTCGGTAAATATGTGTCTTGAAAATGCAAAGCGTTTAGCCCACAAAAGACTTTTTTAGGAAACATGTAAGTTTTCTGAGTATAAATGTTAAATCAATTTAATGCTGGCATAGAGATACAGATTACTTGTAACTAATAGTAATGAAATTAAGTTGATTGTAATAAGTGTCGTTTCCAATAATAAAATATAATAAAATAAACGTAAAACGTACAATGAAAATTGCCTCGCACCATCGGTCCTTGTAACCGCAAAGTTGTGGTACTTGTCGTGATTAAAGCAAAATGCCAATTAATGGTTTTCAGTGATCAATATTTTAGTTCAGATGAATTGTTATACGGTTTCATCAGCCTGTCCACTATTTGGTAGATGCCACCAACCAAATATTTATTAAATATTTCAATCATTTTTAATAAAATAGTATCATGGTATTCTTCAAAAGAAGTTTCATTAAAGCAATAATATTTATCGGGTTTACATAACTGAAAGCCTAATAATTGATTATTGTTCCAGGAAATGCCAACCACTATTTGACCAATATATATTGGATGTTTCCTTAATTTTTGATTAATTAGCGCAACAACTTGTAAAATGATTTAGTAGATTATGCAAAAGTGCATTGCACCAATTAGTTTCATGCATTATTCCTAAAACATTGAGAGCTTACCGAGAAGCTCGTGTGGTTTTTATACTGATTCAAATGTGAAGAACAACCAATTTGTGTTAGGTTATATTAAACAAGTTCCACGAAACATAAGGCACTCCTTTTTAGAAGCTGGTGGGCTACAGAAATATATATATACAGACAGAAGTAGTAATCAAGGTTTTCCTTAGAAAGTTTTAAATCAAGTTGCTGAACACAAGATTCATGATGAAAGCATTTTCAGTTTTCGTATTACTGTTAACTTTAACATTTTTAGGCACTTTTGCTGAGGTTTCATCGTCAATTTATGAACCTTCATATGACACCAACGACAATGCCTTTGGTTTTCAAAGAACTGATCGGGCTGGAGGAAGGGGGTCACTGGTAAGCTTTCTATTTACTACTTATATTTATACATTTCTTTAAAAAATTAAATCAAACTAATGTTCTTATAACGTTTGTTTCGTCTTATAGCATATCGCAAAGTCAGCACCCAATTGTAAGTCCGGGCAAAGGTACGATGCCAGAAGACGACGTTGTCGGTTTATACCTACTGCCATCTGAAACTTTACTTTGTTATTAATAAAATATCCTTTCAAATATCATGATTTGGACCATCACATAACTTTATTTATTAATTTCTCAAATGTTAACAAAATTACCTGAATTAAAAATTCTGCAAAATGAAATTTAATATATTATAAGCATATTTGAACTGTGTAAAATTGTCATTGTAAATAAAAAATAACAATAAGTAAACAAGTACATTGTCACGCTGAGCATTAATCTTGCCTTATTATCAGAACTGTTTTTTGTTTCTTTTCAAAGTTACGTTTAACGTCATAACTTTAGCTTGTTTCTTGGTCGTGTGGTTACAAAGTAGTGGTATTTATTTTCTTCTAATTACCATGTATTGCATGCATGTAAAGCTTAGCTTTTAAAGAGGAAATGCGTTATAGCCAATAATTCCTCATAAGTTATCCTCAATAATTTAGATGGTAGTTTTGGCTGAATAATTACTTATATCGTTACTACATCTCGTAAAACAACACCGTAAACCATAAAAATTTAATAACGATGTGTAAATGAGGTGTACATTGTATGCAATGAAATCATGTGGTTTTATTAGGGCTTATGTAATCATTAGTATTTAAATGTAAAATGAGAGATTTGATGCTTTTAGTTTGTTTTAAAAAGTTAAAAGAATGGTAAATTATTCGCACATCCCCGATTACCTACGATTGTTTACTTTATTGAAACAAAGAAGTAAGTTCTAAATATGAAAAGTTACCCTGTGTCTATTTGCTTTATATTTATTCTGCTATTATGCATTCTTGTTGGGGTATTCACCTCAGCTGTAAATTTTGACGATCATAATTTAGACTTTGTGAGAAAATATAGAATGCTGGTAAGAAAGTACCGAAAATACGACTAATATTGAAATTTAATTAGGAATCTTAAATATTGTATGTTATAATTTCTCATGGAAGATTGTTCCTCAAGCCATTAGGAGGATTTGTAAACGAGGATACTATTATAACCATAGGAGACGACGATGTCAAAAAATTGGAAAAAGTGTGGCCCAAAAAAGGCATTTCGGAAGGGGTTTGGGTTAAAGCCCTGGGTTAACTATAGTTAAATTTATGATAAATTTAGTTAATTTGGAATAGGTTTTATTTCTAAGCTTTATACTGCTTCAATAATTATGGTTCTTTTCGCTTTAGTAATACATTCAAAACTAAACCTATATTTACTTTAGTTGTTAATATATTTAATAAAATGTTCATAAATTCTCAATATTTAGATAATTTATTTCCACATGTCCAGCAATTAACCTAATTACCATTTATACATTGTTCCTCAATTGCTCATGCTTCATCATTGGTAGTACCATATGCTTCCTTAAAACAAACAATGCGAACTGTCTCGCACTATCGGTCATTGTAACCGCAAAATTGTGGTACTTGTCATGATTATCAATTTCACTCAGAAAGCACAACTTGCATAATCCATATGGACCTCTGCACTGCAAGCAAATGTAGTCTGGCTGATTAGTACACTTGTGGCAGTGCAACTCAACAGCATCTGATTGTATTGATCCAACGTCATATCCCGAATCTACAAACCAATTAATAAGCTAAAGTCATACACAGATATACTATTGGATTTTATCTGTAAAATAAATAAATATGTAAAACAAATTATTTCTTACGATTAAGTGGAGTCAAAGTACGATGATCAACGAACGAATGCCACTTCTTGCCCCTAAAATTTTAAAGTTCAACCGATTAGGAAAAAAATAACAAATAAATAATTGACATTTGTATCCATATTTTAGTCAACTTACACTCTCAAAAGAGACTTTATAGCTGTGACATGCTCCCGGGTACAAAGTGCCGTAAAATGATGAAATGAATGCTCATTATTAGCCATACACTCCGAACAAAGGTCATAATCTTTACATTGCAGGCATTTGTATAAAACTCCCACTATAGGACGTACACTGCATGCATTGCACCAATGACCTTGGCTAAGTGGCTCATTAAAGTACTCCTGTAACGCCAAAGTCATCTCGCGCTGGGATACTTCATTCGACTGAAATGATGCTCTAATAGAATTTTGCTCGATAATTGACTTCTGTGGAAGCTGTAGTGCCGAAAATGAATCTAATTCTATAGTAATTCTATTGCTATCAATGTCAGTGAACTTTTGAGTCGAAAGTTGAACTTTGATTGTTAGACTTTCACGTTCCAAGTAGCTCTTCAGAAGATTTACGGAGAATTTGAAAGGTGGAAATTTTAGAATTTCTTCGCATTCCCGTTGTGGAATAGGGTTTATAGTCCATTGCAATGTAGGTATCTAAAAATATTAAACAATTGTAATAAATGGCAATGAACTGTATCATTTCTTATCTTTAGACGATTACATAAATTGGACTCATGTCACCGAACAGTTCATCGAGCGCACACGCTAAGCACTCAATGTCATGTAATAAGCAATGCTGTCATGTGTACCTTATCAACTTTTGACGTCATGGTAAATTTTACTTGAGCCTTGTCATCTGCTTGATCTCCCAGTGAAATGCACGTGAAAACAATATTTGCTCCAGCTGAACAGATAACCAAAAGATAACGACTTGTATGCAAATTTACCAGAATGGGCTTCCAAAGACATCTCTTGTTTCGGTCAATGGCCTGGATGTTTTGGAGTTTAATGTCCAGTTCGTTTTCACATACAGAAATGCAGGAGTGCTCTTGTTTCATGTGTTTATACGAAATTTCAAGATTACTCGTACTAATTTTGTGACCACACTTGTATCCGAGATATTTACATAATGGCACCAATTCTCCGCCAAATCGTCTGGAAAAAATAAAGGCAGATTAAATTTTTGTTCTAGTTTAATATGAAATGAATTATGTATAAGTGTAGAACTTACCCAAATGAACAACTTTCATAATGATTCGATATATCCGTCCTTGAAACCTTTGATTTACATCCCTCAGATTTAAATGAGCAGTCAAAAGCCATCAAATCTAGAATCTCTTCCAAAGCTCGATTTCGAATCTTGACTGGCTTTAGGTTTACTCTGCACTGTGGACAAAGCGATAAACTTGATACGCAAACGTCACAGATTGTATGCCCATTTTGACACTGAAATATTTCCTTTTCAGGAATTTCAAAGCAAATGGGACATTTAAATTGTTCTGGAAACTCTCCTTCCATGTTAATTTTGCTTGCGACAAAAATGTTCACGAATTGGCGACTAATGGAGAACTAACCATTGTAGCTGACAAAACAATCATGTGTTAAGGTTAGAGAATGAAAATATTCCAGACTTTGTTTACAAGTTCAATGGTGCAGATATCAGCACACGCGTCAATGCTGTGTTTATCAGTCAACACATGCAAACTGATAGGACATGTATGGTGCGGATAAACGAATGTTTGATGATATCATAGAATATATGCATATGGCTTATTAATTAATGTGTATTCAATTAACATTGAAAAATTATTGCAGATCCAACAACATATTGTTCCAGATCTATATTGGAAGATATAATCATAGGAATATTCAATAAAGAGATATTTAAATTAAATAAATACGGACTCATGATTACATGGTTTTGAAAGCGTAAATCACATTAAAGTATAACAAAGTACACAATTAACTAAAACACAATATAGCCCTTATCAGCCTAATCCCATTACATAATAAGTTCCAAACTAAATTTTAATTTAAGGCATATTCTTTACTTATAGTTGCTTTTGACAATCTTATCGTTGGTGTAATGATCGAAATATACACATGTAATATTAAATGTTATTCGAACTGAAGCAGTCGAAAGAGCACTGCTTTTAACATACAATATCCTGCTATATTTTATGAGCCACCTCATTGTTGTTTAAAAATACTTTTCCGTTTTTGCGGCTAACCTATTCTAGTAAAATATTAGTTGGTTTTTCCGTAAATCTTTTATATTTATAAACTTGTGTATATCTATTTGTCAATAAATAAAATTTACCAGGCGCTTTAGACTTGTATGAAGCACAAGGGTCATTATATTTTAGTCCATTGAATAAAGGCTAATAAATTAAAATAATAGCATGAAAATACATACTGTAGGTGTAATAATTTTATCTGTGATATTGGTTACTATGGCATCCCATCTAAATTACTATACAAATTATAATGTGATACTTGAGGAACCCAATCGAAGAGACTCTGGCTACAATGGAGGACCAACTGTAAGAGAAACATGTTTAACTCTTTTTTGGCATCTGTATCATTTTGCTGTGGAAAATATTAAAATATTGTTTTATTAACACAGCACGTGCAATCCCGGTTTAAAATATGCATGCGTGATCAGTATTACGATCAGAGGACAAATCAGTGTAAGAAAAAGGCTGGAAACATTGACTATTGAATTTAATACAAGGATGAAATTGATGACCTGCCTCACATGCACAGAAAATGAAATAATAAGAAGCATTAATCATCGGCGACCAAACATAAATATACTTTTTTTAACCCTATTTAACCAATGGTTATTATTAAATTTACTTTCACAATAGATACAATTGGAAAAACATAAAGTTTATTATTTGTGTATTACGGTGTTTCTGGTTAACTGAAAACGGGCAATGTTTTAAAACGAAACTAAAATAATTATGTAAACTTAGATGATTTATGATTTATATAGATTTTTTCTTAAATTCAAGACTAGCAACATAAACAACGACTTGCAAATCTCGACCTAAACAGTTACTATGCTTATGAAATAACAAAATTTATATGTAGTATTTTAGCCACATAGTACTGTGTTTTTTTAAATATTTGACTTTTTTTGGTCACGTTATATGGGGATAAAAAAGTCCAATCCAGAATCGACCCAAATACATTGATACAGTGTTAAAACCACAGATGCCACATTTACAAAATTCATTGGAAGCTTAAGATATTTTTGGAATAACCTAAATTTCATTTTTTTTAAATGTGGTCAACAATATAAATTATTGTGACTGGGTGTATGCATTGAAACTACATTAACATTAAATTATCCAGCTCTGCCGAATACTGTTGACGGTTTTGGCTACCACCTTCTTATTTTATATTTCATACTAAAAGCCTTTTCTCCTATAAGCAATAAAATGAAACTGTACTCGACAAGGATCACAGTTTTAGTCACTTTGTTATTGGGTATATTATTTCAGATCTTTTCGTATGTTAAAGGGTCTGATCAAAACGATTTTAATAATTTATTTGAGAGCCAGGTTGGTGGGGCAGTGGTATGTGAACTTTTTTCAAATTTTACTAGTTCTAAGAAATAATTATTATTTGTTGATGTTTGCCAATAGTAAATCATCATTAATTACGATTTTATATCATATCAAAACGTTAAGTAACAACATTGAAATAAAGAATTGGTTTGCAGGAAGTTCTCACTCAAAGGCCCAAGTGTGACCAGCAGAGATCGTATTATGATGAGAGAACCGGAAAATGTAGACCTCTTGGTATTGAATTTACAAATTATTAGAAAACCTGGCATTTAAAAGAAGTTATCATAATGACATGCCCCATTAGTTAAAATGATTTAATTTGTATTATGAACATGGTTTGTTGTTTCGAAATTACATGTACAAAATATATTTAAAAAGTTAACATGTAAACAAGGGGCGCCTTAAATAAATTTGCACTGTGGTTGTTGTAAATTTTCATGTTACTTTATTTATTTGCATAGTTCATAAAATATTTTACTCCTTGTTATCTCACAGGATTGATATTTAATGGTTTGCCGTTGTTCTGTCAGCAATATAAAATGGCAAGGTGAAAGTAACATGCAAAGCAATATTTGTGATTTCGCACCTACTTCTTTTCGAAGTTTGAATGTTACACCTAAAATATAAACATATATGTCCCACTTTAAGGTAAATTCATTGTACGTTCTAAAGTTTGAACTTATATTTAGGAAAAACGAGATAAAACATATATTTTGCTTATTTTTAATTTAATAAATCAATTTTGTCGCGTAATATTTTCCTAGAAATAACTTCTACACTTGTTTTTGGGTGATATATATAATGCATGGCTTTCATAACGCACATATGCAATCGCTTTGCGAATAAAATTGGATTCACGCTAAAATAGCTGTCTATCAATATAAATGACACTGTAGACAACCAAAATCCAGCAAAAAGTATACTGCAAAGAACATAAACAGACGAACTGGTTGAGTGATTCTCAGGCAAAGTTGTGTTGCGAGTCGAAAGTTTTCTTGCTTCCCAAAATGCAGTTTTCATCATAAGACACCACTTGAAGTACTTCTGCCACCATATCATAATGCCAGTCTCAAAGTGATAGGTTGTCTTAAGCAGAGTGCGACTTGGAAAATGTCCCCAATATTTGTAACCTCTATTGATTTCGTGAATTATTTCCTTTCCGTAGTAAACTTGCTTGTATCTGGCTCCTAATATAGTGTAAAGGGGAATGGCTTGAGTATCTTGTAATATTACGGCAGTTTTGTTGCAAGCGTTCATATGCAATTTCAAAATTTTCTGGACAACTCCCGGATTTCCTTTACTTGTGCTCCATGCTGGAAACATTGCAGAATTGGACAGATAGAACCAGGTTTTGTTTGACAATATATTCTTTAAATCTTTCAGCCTCCTCCATTTTGACGTGCTCAAAGGCTGTAATATCCGAAATAAGAATCCCGAAATAAACGGGAATGCTTCGTGTCCGTTATGCTTGCAATCAGCAGTATCCATGCTAACGTTAGCTTTTCTATAGATATAAGGCATTGATTTCATATTAAGGCGAATTCGAAGAGAATAAATTTTAAACTGATTTTCGATCAGACCACCAAAATTGTCAAATGGAATCATGGGTGGATCTAGAGTTAACTTGGTAATGTTATCGCCCTTGTACAGATTTCCAAGATAAAGAAACGTAACTGGAACACACGCAAATGATAAGTAGAATGTAAAACCTTTTCTAAGAGAAGCGTCCTCAAATAAACGAGATGACTGCTCAAGAAACGTGGCATACATATCAAAAATTGTCCTTATGTATTGGTTTCGATGTTGAACGTAATTCATGATCATTGACAATAACATGACAGTTAGCAACAGTAAAAGCCATGTCGAAATGTCGAAAACGCTAACCAGTTCACGTAGTTGAAAAATCCAATGGAGTCGTTCCTTGTGGCAACTCACGTACCTCAGCTGTCCTTTATGAAAAGCTAAACGAAAGTCCTGTATATCCCCAAAGTTGTAATGGTGACCCCTATGAATCATAGGACGTAGTTGAGGATGATAATTGATGTAACTAGAATTCGAACAGAACCTAACTCTAACGTTTTCCCACTCATCATACTTTGTTGGATATGTTTTCAAAACAGCTATGGTTGTGTTTTTCGGAATAAGTTGGTCGATTAAGTGTATATCTGCTATATGATTTATTCC